>JBBPDJ010000023.1:9982573-10020645 GCA_037974625.1 Cucumis cinereus
AGACCCTTTAAGCTGTATCTCGAATATTGATCCCTGTATGTCTCCACATACTATTCAAGACTCATAAAACAGCTTAGAATGTTAGTTTATTGGATTTGGGTTAATTAGACAAAAATAATCATTGAAATAATAATTGTTTATTAATAACGGTCAACGTGAAATAATAATTGTTTATTAATAACGGTCAACGATTTACATTTACTATCTACTAGTTTTAGGACATAAAACCCAACACTAACTTGGCTAAACAAGGAATGACAAGGAACCCTTAGTCTTTAATCGAAAACTTACCAAAAGATTACTCGAAATCCTATTATCGATGCCCAACAATGCTACAATCTAATCCAATGGTTCGTTCCTTCAAGAACGATAAATAAACTAATTAGTTGAAGAGTTCTTTCAACCCATTCTAATGGATAGCCCAAAGTGACAATGAGACAATCTAATAAATAAACCAAAGCTCCTTACCAAACTCACCCAATTCTCCAAGAAAGGCGGCGGACTTGGCGTAACGGCAGTGCGAATCAAGAATAGAAATGTAAAGGCAACGGCAGCGATTGCGGTGTTGGCGCAGATCGACACGGATTCGAAGCAACAGCGGCGCGGCTCACGGCGTCAGATCTGCGTAGATCTAGGCGGCAACATAGACTGGCACGAGTAGGCGCAACGACGCGGACGTGTGGCTCGGCGCTAGATTTGGTGCGTGGGAGCGGGAAGACGCATGACGACACTGTCCGTGCGAGAGGAGACGCAGACGACTGCTGTTTGTGTGAGTGGAGAGGCAAGCGTTTACGGGAGATCGCGAGCAACGGAGGAGGGGGAACCTGCGTGCGGGAGAGAAGGAAAGAGGAAGAGAGAGAAAAGAAGAAAATGAAAAGGAAAGAGAAAGAGAAGAAAGAGAGAAGAAAACAAAAAGATTTAATAAATAATAAATAAATAAATAATAAAAGTTATTATAATAATAATGATAACAATAATTAATATTATTATAACCATTTTTATATATTTATTATTTATTTACCGAAAAAAATTAGGTTGTTACTCTTTGTATCTTATTCGTCTTCAAACTTCTAAGAATATTATTTTGGTCCTTGATATTAACATTTCGTTAACTCTTTAGCGGAATGATGATGTGACTTCTATATTTGGATAATTAGGTCAATTAGATTTATCGTCATTATTGTAAAAATAATAATTTAATATTTGATAGTAAATTATAATTAATTAAATGGTTTAATTAATTAATTAATGTTTTATTTTATAATTTATTGTATAATTATATCGTAAATTAATTAATTGGATTAAGTAAATTTCAAATTTCATATAATATAATATTTGTTAGTGGAAAAATCTAACATCAACTTAGTCGAGTTATCCAATTTTTTCTCTTGAATGGATTATGGTGAGTTTTCAGGTCAAGCTTAATGGAATTTGAAGTGTCAAATTCTTGTTAACTCATTTCATGCATTACTTGCATAGCTACCAAATAAGTGAAAATTAATTTTGATTAATTCTTAATGCTATTTGCTAAAATTTAGTGTAAATAAAGCAAATTTCACAAGAAAAAAAAAACACTCTCAATTTGTTGTTCTTAAATCAAATTATAGTTCCCACAAACTAATTTTAAGTATAGGAGAATAATAGAAAAAATCTTGTGGTTGTCTAGAGCTTTAATTTGCTTGTGAACATAAAAAACTTCAAATCAGTAGACTAATTGAGCGTCAAAGGTATGATTTCTAAACTTTGTTTTTCAAGTTATACAAAGCGTGGTTAATCCTCTATTTTAATGCATTTAGAATGATATCTAGACCCTTCAACTTCTGCTACATGCTTTACTTGCCTTTCATTTCTTAGAGTGCAAGTTGGTCACCTTCTGTCCTTCTTGTAAAGCTTTGGCTCCACACGTTGTAATCACACTTCCTTTTACAAAATCATGCGTTCAAAGACGTGAAAACTCATAATTACAGGATTTTGTGTTTTGTAAGCATGTAACCACATAATAGAGTTTTTCTTCTGAACTTATCTTGAGTTAAAGCTTTCGCAACTCAATTTTCTCTTATCATTCTAAATAAAAGGCTACAATTACTTGTATTTCTACAAATTATCATTTATATTCTTCATTTATGTCTTAATATTCTTTCTATATTGGTAGTTGGTCTTTCTCTATAATTCATAATATAGAAGAATAATATTAAAATATGTTCTTTCCAATTCTAAAGAAAACTGACATGAAACACATTGAATAACACGTTCTTCCTCGCCCATCCACATTGTATCCCTGCAATGTCAATAGTCTATCTCATATTGTACCACCATCTAACCATCATTGTAGCCCATGTTGTAATAGTGGTTACTTATTGACTATTTTGATTATCATCTAAAACCCATTAATGGAACAATATAGGATAGATTTGATCATCAATAAATGATTCTTCATATATAGTTGTTGGCCGTCAATAAAAACTGTATTTATAACTATATGAAAATATATTGTAAATTATTGTTGTATTTGACAGATAAAAACAAAAGGTTGACTTAATGGGACAACGTTTTTCAGCAGGTATGACAAAGGAAAAACTAACTTTATTAAAAGAAAGGTATTCTTACTTTACCAATATTTGAAAGCTGGGTTTCATTTTCGGCATGCAATTTCTCTCACTCTCAAATTTCTTCTTTCAAATTCTTATCTTCGCAGTTTGGTGTTCTAGTACTTAGTTTATTCAATTCGTTTGAGAAATGAATGTGTGAATCATTTTGAGATTAAAGAAGAAGGGAGTACTCATGATTTAGAGTGGTTCGACATGGAGGCCGCCTACATCCACTGTGAAATTAGCTATTTATAATCTTCATTCAAGAAATCTTCAATACATTCATTTCAAGTATATTTTTCAGCTTAATCAATTTAGATCCTTATTAATAAAAGTAAGAAATTAGTTAAGGTATTTCTAACCATTTTTTGTTTATGTTTCTTAAGGAAGTTGTACTGATCCCTGAGATGTGACTTATACCAGATTAACTTCTAGCTCTTGAACAGAAATGATATTCAAAGAGGTAAATATTCAATTCATTGGCCCTCTTTTTGTTTTGTGCCTTTAGTACAACAAATATCCACCTTGAATTTAGACTTATCTTTGACCGATTTCTTTTTACTACTATTAGTTATCTGGTAGATTTGAAACCTTTAGCAACTGTAGACAATGATCAAGTTTAGCTCGTGTTACTGTCTTGGTCAACATAGATACAGCGTTGTCCTATGTCTTCACTTTTTTTATTTTAATTTCTCAATCTTCAATAATTTCTCTGATGAAAAGGAATTTTAGATCTATGTATTTTGATCTTTCAAGAAATTGTTGGTTCTTCTTCTTCTTCTTATATGTATGTATGTAATTATAAATAATATTTTTAGCAGAAAAGAATTAATTCAAAAAGAATAAAAATTAAGGAAAATTTGATCTAAGGATCGATTATGAATTTATTTTCAGGAGATTCGGAGATCGAGAAAATTTACGAGTCAGAGATAGCCCGTCAAGTTTGTGAGTGATAGTATTATTTTAATATTTTAATATTAAAATAATTACCAGAATGCAAATTGTTCGAGAATTTGCAAAATTTTCATAAAATTTAAGAAAAATCATGTTGTTCACATTTTTCGATGTACTTTCACATGGTAACTGTTGAAATCATGATTTAAGTGTTTTAAGACATTTTCGGTGGTTTGAATATAATAGTATTATTTTTACACGTTATACGAGGCAATGTCTGTTTACGAAATAAGCATGTTTTATAATATGTTGGCCTTATTTAGGTTTATTAAGTTGATTTTGATGATTTTCATAACTTTTTTAGCATTACTCAAATTTAAGAGGACCATTACTCAAATTTTATTAAGAAAATAAAAATACCAATCCATTGACAAAGTTGCAGAAACAATTTACGGTAAAATAATAAATGGCTAAGGATGCTTTAATACTAACATAAATAAATTTAAGAGAAAAAACTTAAACTTACTTTTGTTGTCGACTCTGAATCTACAAATCACCAAATGTGTGAGTCCACCACCACTTGGAACCTTTCCTGTCCTCTAAGTAGATGACATTTGATTTTTGGAAACCTTTTTGGGTCTTGGAAACTTTTTTTTTTAGAGAAACATGTAGGGACCAAATTTACAGGTTCAATTGTTATTTAAATGTTTTATGGATGTCATTTAGATAAATCCCACCATACGTTAAGCATGTTCATGCATTTTTTATATTATCAATGTTATAATATATGGAATGAATGCATGATAAATTAATTTCATGAGTTATTTAATGTATATTGGTATATTAAATATATTAAATTAGAGAAGAATGATGCATGACATTACTAAGATAAAAATGATTTGTTATGTTTTATTAATGTCATGTACATGCTTGATTGATTTTCATTTCTTTTTGAATAAGTGTTATATTAATTAAAATGAAAACAATTTGCACTGAGCATAATACATTCATAGTATAATATAGTAGTTATATTAATTTTACTTGCATGCAATATAATTTTTTAATTAATTATAATTTGATTATTCTTAATTAAACCATAGAATGTTTGCTTATAGGTCTAATTAATTAATTTTATAAAAGTTATAAAATTTAAAAATTTGAAACCGTCAAACTATAATAAAGAGTTGTATGCAAACATAGGATCTTAAGATAATTTAATTTAATTCTAAATTGTTTAAAATTAAATAGACATAATATCACACTAGTTCTAATTATATTATAATTAAGTCTTATTTTAGTTTAATGAATCCCGGAACCAGTGTTGAATTAACATTATTCCTATAACAAGTAACTAGGTAAATTAAATGGTTTAATACACTTAGAAACTTTAGAGTAAAGTTTTGTTAGATAAGTTATAATAGGAGTAGACTTAGTTAGATTCATTTAGCCGGAATTTAACTAAGTACAACAGACTTTAAAGTATTAGAACATTTTAGTGGGAGAAAAATGGTATATATTATATATCAATTTTTAGCTCTCACGTGAGATTCATATTCGGCTTCGCATCGTTATAGACATGGCTTCCCTTCGGGAAGTGTTTTGTATGTGTCAATAATAAGGTGAATGGGAAAAATGTTTATAGTAAGTGGGAGAAGGACGCGTATCAACGTATCCTACGATCTTCCCCATTTTGTTGCACTTTGAGATTTCTATGATCCGCCGCGTGTCATCCTAGAGTGACAATCCCTTCGGAGGGCCTAATCATAGGAGTTGGAACACCGTAAATTCTAAAAATAGATAGGATTTCTTAGGTTAATCTTCAACAGTTCTTTCCTAACGGTAGTCTGTTGAAGCGTCCTTCTGGGATCTAAAAATGACAGGAACACACTTACGAGATGAATTAAGTTAGTTAATGAATCATTGATCGAACAACGGTAGCTAAGAACTATAGGATTAAAAGTTATTTTGGTATTAGTACTTAGCTGAGATTGTCTCAATTCAAGAGAGGAGTAACTGATCACCCTTCGGTGGCTGTTGCTCTAAACGCCTGAAGTATCGTTGCAAAAAGTTAAATCATTTATTCGATTAGGATTTTTTGATTGTTTGTTTTTGTTGAATTGATTGGATACTTTGTGTAATGGGTTAAGACATAGATAACTAAAACTGTAACTCTCGACTCTTGTATTTCTGGTGTTGTTCGAGAGTTGAACATAGCGAGAAGAAATATGGAATTGAGCTAAAATCTTGACCAAATTGAGTGAAATTTGTGTCTAAATTTTGTAGAAAAAAGAGAGAAAGCTAATGGACAGCTCAATTTGAAGAAATATGGCCAAGAAAACCAAGAAAGTTGAGCAAGAAACTCGTCGATGCTGAAAATTCACAGTTTTTTAGCAGTTGAAGTTTTTGAAGAAATTAAAGAGGTTAGAGTTGAAATTAAAGCTCCAATTTGGCTGTAAGCTCAATAAGAAGTCCCTTTTTTATTTAGTAACAATTAATTTGATTAATTTCAGCTAGAATTTACGAATTTGATGTTTCAAAGTTGAAGAAAACTCGCGAAAAAAACTGAGCTTCGAAATTTTCAGCTTTAATTCCCGTGGATTGAGAGAAAATTAGACGGCCAAACTTTGAAGTAATATAGTTTAAGTTATGGGTATTTAATTGGTAATAGTTAGGACGCTTAATTTGGTCTAGAAAAAGTTAATTTGATCGTTGTAGCTTCACCGGAGACTCGTCGAAAAAGTGGGTAAGAAAATTGGGGAAAATGGAAGGTTGAAGATCAAGTTCTAATTTTTTACCGTCATTAAATGTTTGTCATGAAAAGTTTGTCACTGTTTGTTCATCATTAAAGCATAAAAACAGAATGGTTAAGCATTGTTTTTCACCTGATTATTATACAATTGATAAATGACCATTTTGCCCTTGGAATAAAAACAATTTGAAGGAAAAATTTATGGGGTTAAAGGAACTTTGATGTAAATAAGGAAAAATTAGGATTTTTTTACCTAAGAACGAGTTTATTTTATTGGCTCAGTTTAACTCGTCCGTCTTGGACATTTTTCAGAGAATTTAACGATCGAAGAAAATTTACGAGCCGAAAACGTCCCGTCAAGCTCGTGAGTGGCTTATAATTTTATTGTAATATTTTTAAAGTACTAATATCATTAAAATATCCCGATTATGCATGTTTTACGAGAAAAATATTTAATCTCAACATTTTGATAATTTGAGATTCTTTATAATACAAACAGGTATTATTATTATTATATAGTTCCTTTATGATTTTATGCACGAATTTTCATTCTAGGTTATTTGATTATTAAATTATTATTTTAAACATTTTACGACATTTCAGTAAAATATGAATTAAGCATGTTATAGTATTTCTAAATAAAATTTCATTATGAGTTGAATGATTCAAGTTCTATAAGCATTTCTTGACAATTATTGAAAATGTTTATACGTTATTCACACGTTTTACTATAATTTTAGTAAAAGCATGTGTACTCATGGTTGAGCCTGAAGCAAATATACTAGGTTTGCACAGTAGAGTATCTTGATGTCATGACTGTTGGGTTCGCTCCACCATGACAAAGACGTTGTGAGCGGTGGCTCCGCTACAACGTAGATAGCCTTGTCGTAAGTTTTGAGCTTGCTCCACTACGACAAAGACGTTGTTGTTGGACACACTCCAACGTAGATTCCGTTGTCGTTAGTGCTGAGTTTACCCCTCTACGACAAAGACGTTATAGATGCTAGCCGCACTATAACGTAGTATTGCTGTCGTGGGTGTTGAGCTAACTCTACCCCGACAAAAATGTTGTTGGTACTGATCCCACCACGACGTAGTTATTTCTGTCGTTAGTGTTTAGATGACTCTACTACGGCAAAGACGTTGAAAGTGCTGAGTTTTTCCCACTACAAAGTAGGTAAATGATTACACATGGCTTCCAAATAGTTTTCAGTTACAATTTTGTTGCGACAGTTTTTAGTTATGAAATGTTTTAAGAGCATGATGTTTGCCTATATATATTTTTCTAAAGCATGTGATCTCTAAGATATCTAATCAAAATACGTTATTTTTAAATTGTCACTCATTGGGCGTTAGCTCACTCTTTCAAATGCTTTCTCATTTTACAGGTAGAGATCGAGATTTCCGAGCCTAACCTACTGTTGCTTGTCTACTATTAAAGTTTGAATTTTCTTAGGTTATCATCATAACTCTACATATGCATGTTCTGATCTGTAAATTTTAGTAATCAGTGAGTTGGACGTGTCTAGTGTAGACTTAAAAGCTTTTATACAAGAAAATTTTATTTACGTGTTATTTATTAATTTCCGTTGTATGTTATTAGAGTAAGTTAAGTAAGCTATCAGTAAGTGCCGTTAAGTTAGGAACATTACTTACTAGCTTCACGCCATCTCTTAGGCTAAGAGTAGAGAGTTTGGGAGAGGGTGTGACAAATACTATCAATTGCTCGTTTTTGTTTAAGCATGTCTTCTCTATTATTCAACTTCTTAAGAACAAAAAGTTAACCGGCAAAAACTATGCAACCTAGAAGTCAAACCTGAATACGATTCTAGCTGTTGATGATCTGCGCTTCGTCTTAACAAAGGAATGTCCTCCTTCTTCTTAAACAAAGACCAATAAAAAACCCTGCATCTATATCCTTACTAGTATGTTTGACATACTGAGTTATGTAAGATAGAAATAGCGGGTCATGTGTTAGATGTAACCTTGCTAGTTTTCAACATGCGAGATTTTGATGTTATACTAGGCATGGATTGTTTGGTTGCTAATCGTGCTAGTATAGATTGTGCTCGTAAAGAGGTGGTCTTTAACCCTCATGCTAAGGCAAGTTTTAAATTCAAAGGGGTAGGAACTATGGTGTTGTCCAAGGTGATTTCGGCTATGAAAGCCAGTAAGCTGCTAAATCAAGGTTCTTGGAGTATCTTGGCCAGCGTGGTGGACACCAAGAAAGCCGATGTTTCCTTGTCGTCTGAGCCTGTGGCGAGATATTACCCTGATGTGTTTCCTAAAGACCTTTTGAGATCGCCTCCTGAGAGAGAGGTTGATTTTGTTATTGAGCTGGAGTCGGGAACAAAGCCTATATTGAAATCTCCGTACAGGATGGCTCTAGCTGAGTTGAAAGAGTTGAAGCTACAGTTGCAAGAGTTACTTGACAGTTTCATCCGATCAGGTGTGTCACCGTGGGGTGCACCACTTTTATTTGTCAAGAAGAAAGATGGTCTATGTGTATGTGTATTGATTACAGACACCTGGACAAAGTAACGGTCAAGATGAAATATCCTTTATCCAGGATTGATGATTTGTTTGACCAGTTACAGGGTGCTACGGTTTTCTCAAAGATTGATCTTCGCTCGGGTTATCATCAGTTGAGAATAAAGGAGAGTGACATTCCCAAGACTGCTTTCCATTTTAGATATGGACATTATGAGTTCATAGTGATGTCGTTCGAGCTGACTAATGCTCCGACACTGTTTATGGATTTGATGAACAGGGTATTCAAGGATTTTCTTGACATCTTTGTGATTGTATTTATTGATGACCTCTTGGTTTACTCCAAGACTGTGGCAGAACATAAGGAGCATTTGAGAAAGGTTTTGGAGACTCTGAGATTGAATAAGCTTTATGCCAAGTTTTTCAAGTGCGAATTTTTGGTTGAAGCAGGTATCTATCCTTGGTCATCTCGTATCTAGAGAAAGAGTTTCAGTAGATCGTGCCAAGATTGAAGCGGTTACTAGTTTGCCTCGACTTTCTACTGTTACATAGGTTTGTAGCTTTCTGAGTTTAGTTGGATATTACCGACGATTTTTTGAGAATTTTTCACGTATTGTCACTCCTTTGACTTAGTTGACCATGAAGGGAGTGCCTTTTGTGTGGAGCAAGACTTGTGAGAGTAGTTTTCAGAAGGCTTTGTGATTTTTAGTGATACCTCAAAGAAAGGGTTGGGTTGTGTGCTGATGTAGCACGGGAAGGTAGTTGCTTATGCGTCTCGTCAGTTGAAAATCCATGAGCAGAATTATCCCACCCATGACCTGGAGCTAGCAGTAGTTGTTTTTGCATTGAACATTTGGAGGCACTATCTGTATAGGAAGAAGATACAAATCTTCAACGACCACAAGACTCTTAAATACTTCTTCATCCAGAAGGAGTTGAATAAGAGACAACGTAGGTAGCTGAAGTTGGTGAAGGACTATGACTGTGAGATCTTGTACCATCCAAGTAAGAAAAATGTGGTAGTTGATGCTTTGAGCATAAATATTGCTCATTAAGCAGCTCTCATTAGAAGACAAACTCAGTTTCACAAGGATTTCAAGTGAGCCGAGATTGCAGTTGCAGTGGGGGAAGTAACCTCACAGTTGGCACAGTTGACAGTGCAACCGACGTTTAGGCAAAGGATTATTGAGGCTCAAGATGGTGACTAGTATCTGAGTTTGAAGCGCCACCTAGCAGAGGCAGGACAAGCTGAGGGTTTTTCTGTTTCCTCTAATGATGGTAACGTGTTTGAGAAACGCTTGTGTGTCCCAGTAGACAGCGATGTTAAGAGGGACTTGTTGTCTGAATCTCATACCTCTCTGTCTGCCATGCATTTTGGTAGTACTAAGATGTACCATGACTTGAAGAATTTTACTGGTGGCCTAACATGAAGAGGGAAGTAGCAAACTTTGTTAGCAAGTGTCTGGTGTGTCAGTAGGTGACAGCACCAAGGCAGAAGCCAGCAGGTTTGTTACAGCCTTTTGGAGTTCCAAAGTGGAAATGGAAGAACGTGTCGATGGATTTCATTACAGGGTTGTCTATGACAGCGAAGGGCCACACTGTGATTTGGGGTATTGTGGATAGACTCACCAAGTCAGCACACTTTATTCAATGTAGATCTACGTATACAGCGAACAAGTGGGCTCAATTGTACTTGAAGGAGGTGGTGAGGTTGCACAGAGTTCTTGGGTTGCTTGTTTCTGACAGGGATGCATGTTTCACCTCTAATTTCTAGAAAGGTCTCCAGAATTCCTTGGACACACTGTTGTATTTCAGTACAGCCTTTCACCCACAGCTGATGGTCAAACTGAACGTTTGTACCAGACATTTGAGGATATGCTGCGAGCATGTGCACTAGAGTATTTTGGAGTTGGGACTCTCACTTACATTTGATGGAGTTTGCTTACAACAACAGTTACCAGGCTACCATTGGCATGGCGCCATTTGAAGCCTTGTATGGTTAGTGTTGCAGGTCTTCTGTGTGCTAGGACGAGGTTTGTGAGAAGAGGTTGATTGGTTTTGAGTTGGTGCAGTCTACTAATAAAGTTAATCAACAGATTAGAGAATGCATGAAGACAACTCACAGTAGATAGAAGAGTTATGCAGATGGAGACAGAAAGACCTGGAATTCGAGGTGAGAGATAATGTGTTTCTGAAGGTAACACCAATGATGGATGTTTTAAGATTTGAAAAGAAGGAAAAGTTGAGTCCCCGCTTTATTGGACCATTTGAGATTCTAGAAAGAATTGGTCCTGTGGCGTACCGGTTAGCATTACCACCATCCCTCTCTGCAGTTCATGACGAAGTCAGCAAGTGGAAGAAACTACATATCATAAAAGTATGTAGCTGACCCGTCCCATGTCAGCGATTATGAGCCCCTTAAGTTCAATGAGAATTTAAGCAACGAGGAGCAACCAGTTGAGATTCTGACAAGAGAGGCGAAAACGCTAAGTCACGGGAATATTGCCTTGGTAAAGGTTTTATGACGAAGTCAGCAAGTTGAAGAAGCTACGTGGGAGCGAGAGGACGACATGAGAGCTCGATACCCGGAGTTGTTCGAGGATTAGAACTTTCGAGGACGAAAGTTTTTTAAGGAGGGAAGACTGTAACATCCCAAATTTTAAGGTAATTTTTGAGTTTATTAATTATCAATTATCTTGTTAATTGTTGGTTAAGTTAGTTGTGACTTTTGTTGGTTGATTTTATTTGGGATGTTCATATTTTAATTTTGTTTAATTTTGGAGTTATTTTTTATTAAGATTTATTTATTTATTAGGGGAGAGAGAGAAGTGGGTTTAATGGAAGAACGGAAAAATGAGGTTTTAAATTAGGAGAGAGGAAAATGAGTTTTAAATGAGGAGAGAGATAAGTGAATATTAATGAGGAAAGAGAAAGATGTGGTAGATTTGGAAAAGAAAAGGGAAAAAAAATAATAATAGTAATAGTATTTTATTATTATTATTATTTATTTAAAGAAGTCTCGAGCTGCGTGCACTTCATCTCCCTCATCTTCAACCCTAGTCGTGCCTTTCCGCCCTTCTCCGTCGAATTCGTCGCCGACCAACCCACATCAAGCTTGCAGCCACCTTCGTTTGACGTCGTGTGCCGCAGCTTCTCGTCCGAGCCGTGAAGCTCACGCCAAGCCGCGCTTTGGTGCTTCTCCCTCGAGCAACAACGCCCGTTGCATAGTAGCGCCTTCATCCGAGCCACGTAGCTCATGCCAACCTTCTTGAGCCACGAGCCGTCTGAGTTGTCTGTGTCGCGCAGTGTCTGTTCGTGGAGCCAAACCGCTGTCGCGAGCCCTCTGTGCTGCTCTTCGGCTCCATTGTGTGCTGCCTCACCGTGGCCAGCCTCGCCGTCGTTGATCCGTTAGCTTGTGGAAAAATCTTGGTTTTTGGTTGGATTTTTTATACCCATGTATGTTGATCATAGGAATTTGTCCTAAGAGTTTTGGATTTTTGCTTGGTTGTGAAGGTTGATTAGGCGCTTTGTTGTGGAATTAATTCGTGGGATTTATTTCACGATTTGAATTGGAGTTTCGACGTCAATTGGTGAGTTTAGGATCAGTTATTGTTCGGGTAGAATTAATTAATAATTCTTTATGGGAAAAATTATTAATTAAAAGTTTTGTATGTTTAGGATCAATTAAAGGCTACATTGAGTTAAGAAAATTTGTATAATTTGAAGTAAGGGATACTTTTACTGAATCCACGCCTTAAGCGGATACGGTGTGGAAGATGGTTTGGATCACATGCATTGTGGTGTTAACTTCGGGTTCTTGTATAGCTAATTGTCTTGATTATGAATGACTTGTCGTTCTATGTGGATTATGTTAACTATTTCTTGAGGAACGAACTGTTGTTGTGATTGCTATGTTTATTGATTTTGTTTTGTTGGATTATGGTGTCTGTTAACTCTATCTAATAACTTTATGTACTTTGTGGTGGGATATGTTGAAAAGCATTGGGGTCGTCTGTCACGAGAGTCGGGTTAACAAGCCTGTGTGGCATATGTTCCGACGTGATTGCTTATGCATGTGGTCTCACAGGTTTGCTAGGACGATCCTGACATTGGGCTGCATGGCCGTTCCTATCAAACCATTTGACTGTGTGTCGTAGACTACAAGTTATTAGAGAGAGTTAATGGCCACCTAGTGGAATAAGTAGTGGGTCCCTTATTGGGTATATTTTATATTCATCCTTTCTGTGTTGTGTTTCAGGCAAAGGTAAGAAAGGACCGACGAGGAAGAAGAAGAACTAGTGACCATACTGTGGGGGACCATGAGATCTTTTGCTTCCACACGTGTTTTTATGGCGCCATTACTGTTTATCTCTTTTGTTTAATTCGTCATGACTATTTGATTTAGAAAACTGTTTTAGGGATCCCGTTTAAGCACTTTTCGCTTTTAATTAAGTATTTGGTTTGATCACATTTGATTATTTTGAATAAATAAAAGTGTTTGTTTTGTTTTACATTTGTCTTTCAAAATTAAATTTACTAGTTTTAAATTAGTAATGGCCCGAGTCAGTTTGAAAATTTGGAACGTTACAAAATGTCAAGCTGCAAACAAAGAACAAAAGAAAGATGATTGGAAATTTAAGAAGAAACTCAACATCTTCACCGTAGAGCTAGAGCAAACAAATATATTGGTCCAAACTCCATGACTAAAAGATTACTCAAAAGCGAGAGTGAAATTGAACTCCTATATAGTCTCATTCATCCATGGTTAGAAACTACAAGAAATTCAGTTTTTAGTGGAGCAACAAAAACGTCCCTAAAATTACAAAAAACGTTGCTAAACGTATTAGCAACGAAACCACCCGCGTCGCTAGGATTGTCACTATATCTGTGTAGCTAAAAGTTTTAGCGACGCAATGCCTGCGCGTCACGAAATCTACACTTTTAGTGACACATACGCGTTACTAAAAGTCCACTTTAAGTGACATATTATTCGTCACTAATTAATTTTTACAGCGACACCTTACATACGTCACTAAATGTATACTTTTAGCAACATGTATTATTGTTGCTAGATGTTAATTTGTGACTATTTCAAATACTTTTGTAGCATATATGAGCATCGATAAATCAATATTTTGCGCCACTAAAAATGTGACGTTATTTTAAAAAAAAAAACACTATGATTTACCAATGTTATATAAAACATCGGTAAAAATATTTTATAAATAAAAAAATAATATCTAATTTACTATATAAACCTGTTATAAAATTTTAAATAACAAATTACACCAAGTGATGTACCAAGTTTGTTCCAAGAAACCTTGTAGGGACCAATAGTTTGCATAACTAGAATTCTTACAATAATCGTAGTTTGTATAACAAAAATTCCTACAACATTATTTTTTCATACAAAATTATAAGATACATCAACCAAAAGAACTCTTTCTAATTCCATTCACGAAGTCAACATCAAAATCTTGGATATAAGACCATTTGTACATCAAATCTGACAAAAAAAGAAAAAAAATGTAAGCATGGAAGGATAAAAAAAAAAGGACAAATTTAAAATAGTTGTACAAAACAAGAGGATGCTTCAAATTTGAAATGTATAACAAAGCATAAAAAACATAATACTCAATAGAAACTCATCTAGACACTCATAAAACTTCAAAGTAATTAAACAAAGTTCAATACAGAAACATAATGGTCAACCAAGGGAGGGGGGCCATGCCAAACATAAAAAAAAAGGATAAAGTCATCTAGATACTCATCAAACTCCAAAGTAACTAAACAATGCTCAATACACAAAAATAATGATCAACCAAGGGATTGGGCATGTCAAACATAAAATACGCATCAGCTCATCTAGATACCCATCCAACTCAAAATGAACTAAAAAATCTCAATACACAAACATATTGCTCAAATAAGGGAGGGGGGCATGCAAAACATAAAATTAGCATCAATTTATCTAGCTACTCATCCAACTAAATCAAAAGTAACTAAACAAAGCTCAATACACAAACATAATAAGTTGTGTTTTAAAAATACATGTTCACTGTCATTAATGAAAACGTTGACCAACATGAGTTATAAAAACATGAAGAACAATAATGAAAACTTGAACTAGAAGAATACAAACAATGAAAAAAGCACCCTAATTCAAATAAATAGCATCAACTCAAATACAATTCTATGACTACCATAACTGCAGGATATTCATAGCAATAACTATGTTTGTATAGTCTAGTCCAATCCAACACTTTATATATAATGTTATAGCATATTCTAAATAAATCTATAACTACCATAATAAGATCAAGAAGTTGAAATTGAATGTTAAAGAAAACAAACCTGAGAGCAAATACCAAGACTCCTTGAAACACCAAAGAGATTGGTAAGTACCTGAACATAGTTAAAAATAAAAGTTGCATCCATATAAATGTGAATTACTTTGAGAACTGTTTGACTAATAAAACCCATTTATAGAATTTACAGATACAATGAAGGTCTTACAATGAAGTAAAACCAAATCTAAAATTCCAAAAATCAATAAGATTATTAATAAAAATCAACACATACATCATTGTGGTAAAATCAAATCTAAAATTCCAAAAATCCATAAGATTATTAATCAAAATCAACACGCACATCATTGTGATAATCCATGACTAAGAATTAAGGTTGAAAGAGTCTTCTTCTTTGTAAAAGATCTCTTGAAGATGGACCAAGTGCAGTAAATAAAATCAAGCTTCTGCCTAAAAAAAATTCAATAATTATCTCAAGTTGAAATTTCAAAGTCCGATATAAAAATTGAGAAAGAGAGGGGTTTACCGAAGATTGAGAAGTATAAGCTTGAAACTAGATTTCTTATTAAAGTCGAAAGATGTGAATTTAACAAAGGAAAAAACCATTAGATTAAGTAACAGAAAAACACTTGACAAATGAGGGAAAAACCACACTGAAAAATTAATGAACAAAAATCTACATTGAATAACAAAAGAACACTAAGATTGAACAATTTATCCATTAAGGAACAAAATCAAACTCTTGTATAAAAATGAATATAAATGAAATCAGAAGTTCAAACAACTTTAATCTACAATATAAATCTACAATATAAATCATAGGCATGATGATTATTCACAGAACAATCGTTTTTTCCTTTCAATCTTTTTTAAAATTACCAAAACTATATTATTCTCTAAGTATATCTCTACCTAAATGAATTTGGCATCAAATGATTTTTTTTTTGTTTTTCGTTTTTAAAGGAATAGAAAATAATAAAATATTACAAGAAAACTCTCTTTTCGTTAAAAAAATGTCCCAATGATGAATTTCAGCACACATGAAAATTTTTCTTATTAAACTCACCCAAATATTCAAACTCATAACCTTTGCACAAATTTGAACACATAGCAAGAAGCTGATAAGGTCATGCTTGGAGGCTGGAAATACTCTTTCCCTCTGTTTGTCTCATACAAAATCTTGAACCCATCGAGAACAAGAATAGTGCATTTATTTGGTTCTTGAAAAATATGAATAGAACAAAGGGAGATGAGTGTTCCACCATAGAAATTAGAAGTTCTACGTACCTAAATACCTAGTGACATGACTGGCCAACCATGAATGCTCAAGGATATCCACCATAAAAATAGATGTGTGTCGTCAGGTTAAGGTTGGTAAAGCACCTGCAGTAGCTCCTTATCTACTAACAACTCGTTCGCTGCCATTTGGCATAATCTGCATCATCCACCGTTGTTTGCATCGTTATCTGTCATAGTCAGTGGCTGTGGGTAGTGTTGGAGATGAGGGTATCGGGTGAGGGTTGGAGAGAATGGGAGAAAATAGGGATTTGGAGATGAGGGTATCGGGTGAGGGTTTGGAGAATGGAAGAAAATATGGATTTGTTTTTTTTTTTTTTTTTGTTTAATGATAATGATAGGAGGGAAATAAAAAATAAGAGAGAAAATTAAAATGATAGGAGGGAAGTAAAAAATCAGGGAAAAAATTAATTTTTTAAAAACGTTTAGCATTATTCATGTTTGTTGCTAAAAGTGATTAATCTTTACTGACATGTGACAAATCCTTTTGGTGACACGAACTAAAATTGTGTCACTAAAAATAATTTTTTGTGACATTTTTTTTTTGAGTCGCTATAAATAAACGTTTAGCGACAAACATTACCTACGCCACTAAAACTTTGTCACTAAATACTTAATTTTTTATAGTTAGATAAATAAAATACAAACGTCAATTGATGCAATCCTTTTTTTGTTACCGCTGATTTCATGTATTTGCCTTTTCATTTCAACTCTTTGCTACCATGTATATGCATGCATTGCTTTCTATAATAAGAATAAATTATATTATAAGAGTGAACTGACATTATAACCTTATCTTCCTAATCTATACTAAAATCAATATAACTACTAACTACTGAGGCTCCATTTGTTTTACAAGAACTTTGATGTAATTAGAGATTTTTTAGTCATGAAGATGTACAATCTTTCAATTCATAAACTCTAAATTGTTGTTTAACTTCAATCTTTTCATGTCAACTTTCAAAACGTTTGTTCAATAATCCCCTAAACTTTTTTAAAACATATTCATTTTAATCCATGTATACACGTTAACTTTCATTCACGTGGTATTGGTGTGACATAAATAATTATCAACTTAAGATCTAAAACCGCCAGACATTACACTTTTTTAATCTTTTGGTTTATTTCGTCTGGTCTAATTTAACTCTAACATAAAAACACTTTAGTTGACGAAAAACTTTAGTTACAAACCAAATATTTAATCACCTAGGTAAAAATAAAGAAAAAACCTAATAACAACCACGCACCATAAATAGAGAGTAGTCCATATCATATAACAAAAAGTTTGTTTTGTGTGACACTCAAATTTTAAGTATAAAACATATCATCGACCATTGTAAATTCATTACAAATTGACAATTATTTCTACATTCTAACTAAAGCAATGGCTAAAGTGGGAGTTATTTCTAGGGTTCTCGTCGTCTTTTCTAGTCTTTTGTTCAGGTTTAACTTTTCTCTTTTAACCAAGTTTGCAATATTTTTTTTACAGTTGTTTTAGGTGTGAAGTGTTTTAACTATATTCGAAGAATATTTTTTTAATACAAAACGGCGTCACTAGGTTAGAGAGTTTATATATTGCACTTCTCTAAATCCTAGGGTCAAAATATAAATTACTAATAAATGATCACATTTGCTCAATACAAGAACATAAGAACGTACTAGGTTGTAATTTGTAGGGCCACATAGCGAACTCAAGACATTTCAACATATCGTAAAAGTATGTTTTTGAACCCTGGCATGATATTTTTGGCTAAAACAAAAAAACTGAGAAAATTATGAAAACTGGTATCTAATTAACAAACATATTTCATCATTCTAAAAGTCATGATCATCATATGGTATTTCTCAATATTAATGGATAAAATTACAGGGAGTTTGAATGTAAATGCACAATTGTGTTGCAACAATCATCCTGAGTTAGGAGCTTGCAAGCCAGGAGTGGATGATGCTGGAGATGGCAAGTGTTGGCTTCATTGCATTGGTGGTTGTGAGAAAGGTGGATTGTGTAAACAAGTTGGGAGTAAACATGTATGTCATTGTTACTGCTGATTTCATGTATTTGCTTTCATTTCAATCCTTTGTTTTCATGTATGCAATGTAATGCATTGCTCTCAATTATGAGCTTGGATCGCAAACGTAATTGAATTGTTTTTTTTTATCGCGTATACTTAAAATTATGAATTTCGTAAAATTTACTGTTATTGTTACCCTTACCTTTATTTCTGAGGATGAAGCGATATCAGTATCGATAACACTATAATTAACATTTAAAGCTCAACAAAGTTCAAGTTGGCTTTCTGTTTTGTATCTCTACATGGTGGCAGTTGTATGTACTTTCCAAGGACGCCTCTTCAGGTTGTACTTTAGTTTTATTATATGCGTGTCATCATTCACAAATTGTCAAAGGAGGGATTGGTATATATACTATATTTTTTAAGTTAAAATATTTGTATAGGTTCTATTCTCTTTATGACTCTCTCCCGTGTTCAATATCACTTTTATTGTAAATTTGAGCATAACTTAAGTAGTTTGGCATTAGCATCATTTTCAAGTTGAGTATAGTATATGTGGCAAGTTATCAAAGCTCTCCCAAGTCTGTATTGAGATATATTTTAAAATGTGTTTATAGTGCTAATATTTGTATTAATATATCGTTGTATACATCTTCGGCAATCATTTACTGTTTTTACTTATGAATTGGATGTCACAAATAGATATATGAAAATTTAAACATTAATTGAAGCATAGTATTAAATTTCTGTTGAAATTACAATGGATTTGACATTGACATTAGAGAGAATCGATATTTTTCATTATATTAGAGAAAGATTCACGAAAAATACAAAAACAAGCAACATGTTGTTACTTTAAATGTAATATAAACAATAAATATATTAACTTAGTTTAAAAATCATCAAACATTTATCTACTAATTTTAATTTATTTTTTTGGACTTTTTGTTTTTATAATTTTTCATTTCAACCTTTGTTTTCATGTATGCAATAAATATGTTTTCTATAACAAGAATGAATGATATAATAAGAGTGAAATGACCATTACAATATTATCTTCCTAATCTATACTAAAATGAATTACTACTAACTATTAAGCCCCTTATTGTTTTATAAAAATTTTCATGAGATTTTAGATAGACATTTAATACCCATGTTTGATTCACAGAATTCTACTTTTTTAAACTCGTGTATCGATGAAACTTTAAAATCCACCTGACATTAGATTTTTAATACCTTGCAAAAGTGTGCGATTTTTATGTGGAAGATGAATAGTAAAAATCTAAGTCATCAAAATATTACAAAGTATTGACATTCGTGACACTCGTATGGAAAATTTCTAAAACTTAACTTAATTTTGAACAAGAAAAGTAGATAAACAAACAAGAATCAATATTACAAAGTATTGACAATCGTGACACCAAATTTTTGTTAAGTTTAGGCCCTACAATTCAAAATAAAAACTAAATAAACATCACCCAAATAAAAACTAAATAAACTCTACAATTCAAAGTACAAACCTTAAACTTCATTCGAACCCTCTAAAACAATCCAAAACTACAAACATCGGACTCCCAAGTGTCGTAAATTAAAATTTTCTATAATTTGAACTGTTCCAACGCTTTGACATAACGAGAAACTAAGACAAATAACAATGAATAACTTCTAAACGTATTAAAATACTTCACAAACAATCTGAAACTACAAATAAAAATATTATAAATAAATTGAAAAGACGTAAACCTAGTTTTTTCTACCTAAAGCTCACCATACAAACATGAGTCCTTGCTGAAAAATATTCAAATAGATCCAATATTAGTCCAACCCTACAAAAGAAAAACAGTTATAAAGGTTAGAAACAATAAGGTTAGAAACAAATCTTATCAATCAATATTGTCAAACACAAAAAAGTTAACCACCATATAAACATTTCCAAAAAGAACTTGGTACAATTTCAAACCTTCTATCAAAACTTCTCATCCAACCAATATTAACGAAATTATCATCCCCTATTAAGTACACATATCAAAAGCACAACCATCTTAAAACAAGAATAGTTCAATGGAAACCATAAAACAAACTTATAAAACTTTGCTGTGGAGATTGCCAAAGAATGCAAGAATGGCCGCTAGTGAAAATGTCAAGCTGCAAACAAAGAACAAAAGAAAGAGGATTGAAAATTTAAGAAGAAACTCAACATCTTCACCGTAGAGCTAGAGCCAACAAATATATTGGTCCAAACTCCATGACTAAAAGATTACTCAAAATCGAGAGTCAACTTGAACTCCTGTATAGTCTAATTCTTCAATGGTTAGATAAATAAAATACAAACGTCCATTGATCAAATCCTTTTTTGGTCTCTTAGATTTTTCAAGTCTAACAGTTGAAATTTAAATTTAGTTTCTACTTAAATCATGAGATTTAAAAAATGACATTTTTTATTCAATTACAAAAAAACCTATAATATAATATATTTAAAAAAAGTACACAGACTTATCTCTTGTTTTTTCATCATCCACGGCGACGATTCAATCGTCGATGCGCTGGTTAAGTAGATCAAATGAACTCCTAGACATTCTAGGAAGGTAAACGAAAGATTCCAAAATGCCGCAACTACGTTTACAAGAAGAATACAAATTTCAGAATCCCAATCGATCACTCAAAATTCGTTGACCGCAACGAAGAATTTTTTGGAATGTCGTACTCGTATGGTCGCGTGGTCTTCGACAACACAATTTGACAGCAATGAAAAAGCTTCACTGTTGGTCGCATAGTCCGTCATGGGTGCCCTCGAATGCTATCGAACGTCGTGCAACATTGTGGGTTGTGCGGGGAGTGGGAGAGTGTAGGTTGACTGTTGTCATGAGGTGGGAGGAGAAGCAAAAGGTTTTCGTGTGTTTAGGTTTTTTTTTTATTCTTTTCTCCTTATGTTTTGCATTAAAAATGTGGGAAAAAACCGTCAATGAATGTGGAAGCGTGAAATTTTTCTAAAAATTCGCCCACCTCCGCCTTTTCATCAAACTTTTTGAAGGTTTTTCTTTAAAATCACCACTTTCTTTTCGTTTTGGCCAAAAAACGTCAAGAAGAAAAAAAACCAAACGTCAAAAGAGCCTATATGTCTAGTAGTGATTGCATATATACATCATGAAATTTAGAATTCTCAACTTTGTACAACTTAGTCTTGTGTTTAAAACCAATAACTTTTGCACTAAGGAAGAAAACAATACATTCGTTATAATGCATCGACCACCACATTGTCCTTATTAGTCAATGACATATGAAAATGTCTCAATGAGTTGTACCCATTTAGCATGCCTCTTGTTTCACTTTGTTTGGCTTTTGAAATGCTTCAAGCTTTTATGGTCCGTGTGGATGATAAATTCTTTTGGCCACAAGTAACGTTGCCAAACATTTGAAGCCCTTACAAGTGCATGTAATTCTTGTCGTATGATGGGTAGCTAAGTTGTGCTCCATTTAACTTGTTGCATCAAAACAGCTCAAATTCCTATCCCACTTGCATCACATTCAAACTCAAAAGATTTGTCAAAGTTAGGCAAAGCAAGACAAGGTGCATTAGTCAATTATCTTTTAATTCATTGAATGCATTTTCTTGTTTACTTTCCATTCAAATTTCACATTTTTTTTCCACAAGTTCATTCAAGGGTGAGGCTATGCTACTAAAATCCTCAAAAAACCTTCAATAAAAGTAGCCAAACCATGAAGAGATCTCACCTCAGTTGCATTTGTTGGTGTTGGCCACTCTCGAATAGCTTTTCCCTTTTCTTCATCAACTTTAACCTCATCCTTTCGAACAATGAACCCTAAGAATTGGTTTGTTCTAGACAAAAACTACACTTTTTGTAGTTCACATAAAGCTTTTCTTCTCTAAGTTTAAGCAAAATTGTCTTGAAATGCAAAAAAAAAATTCATCAAAACTTTTTGAGTAAACAAGAACATCATCAAAGTATACAGCAACAAATTTTCCAATGTATTCTCTCAAAACATGATTCATTAGCCTCATAAAAGTGTTTGGTTCATTAGTAAGACCAAAAGGCATAACAAGCCACTCATAAAGACCAAATATTGTTTTGAAAGTCGTTTTCCACTCATTTTCCACGTGCATTCGAATTTGATGATACCCACTTTTAAGATCAATTTTTGAAAACAAATTCGCACCATGTAATTTATCTAACATGTCATCTAATCTCGGAATAGGAAAGCATCATTAGAGTTAGGTCTAACCACTAAACCCATTCCTTTGCACACAAGTACAATGCTTGGTGCTGCATTTGCAAACTAATTTATCATTTTCTTCTTTCCTCTGTTGCAACCATCACATTCTTTATTTTTTCCTCAAAATCACTCTTTTTTCTCTCTTTATTTTCACTAACCTTTTGCCTCTTACATTTCTCTCTTTTTTCACTATTCTCTCTTTCTTTGAACTTACTTTCTTCTATCCTCTCTTGATCTTCAAATTCTTTTCGTTTCTTTTCTAATTTCAGTTGATCACCTTAGACTTCAAATGGAGACAATGGAAGTAAAGTAAACTTCTTCCCGTTCAAAGTAAGTGTGTATTTATTGAGCAATCCATTGTATGTGACATCCCTATCATATTGTCAGGGTCAATCCAATAGTATATCACCCACATGCATTAGTACTACATCACAAAGGACTTCATCTTTATATCTTTCCAAAGTAAAAGAAATAAGTGTAGGGATAAGATCCCTTAGCAGCAGAAGATTTTTACATGACCTTTCTCAAATTAATTTGGAAAATTAAAATACCAATAAATTGGCAAAACAGAAAATAAATTACTGTAAAATAGAAAAGTTAAGCATGCTTTTCTAATAAAATTGCAGACAAACAAAGCTTACTCTTATTATAGTCTCTATATCTATAATATACCAAATTGTAAGGCCACAACCACTTGGATTCTTTTCTACTCTTTAAGTAATGGTTTGACTTGTGGGAGCCTTTTTGGGGTTTGAAAAAAACTTGAGAGAACGAGAGAATTATTTTTCTCCATACCTTCCGCAACTGAGAGGTAATTCTTCAAACTTCAGTTTTACTGCTCTTCAGAAGAGGAAGTTAGAGAGAAAATTTGATTACGTGGGATGATCCGACATTATCCAATAATAACTCCCTCGTTATGGAGTTATTAATTTAAATTAAATTAAATTAAATTAGATTAATTAAATAATTAATAAAATTAAAAAATAATTTATTTATATTTAATTAATATTTCATTTAAATTATATTTAAATGAATATCTCTCACATAACCTATAGTTTTAATTTAACTAATTTAATGAAATCTAATTAAACTAAACTGTTAATTAATTCTCCAATTAATTAATTTTTAAATTAAATATCTTATATTTGATTTATTTCATATTTAAATCACATTCAAATATTAAATCCTCTCATAACCTATAGTTTTAATATGTATCATATTCGCATCAAGTTTAATCTATAGTTTTAACATGAATTTAATTCACATTAAATCAATATTTGAACTCATTCAAATATTTTATTTTCTCATTAATTAATTTTGAATTACATTCGAAATAAAATTTCTATTATAAAATTTAATTAAAATATAATTTTTATATTATAATGTATCACCATACATTAATTCACTAAGTTCATATGAACATTTAAAATTATATTAAAAATAAAATAACCTCATTACCCTTTACGAGCTAGGAATTGGACCTCATGGAACTACAGATCAGAAGCTATAGTGATATGAGATTAATTGACTAAACAATAATCAATATTCGTTAATTGTGTGCACACTTCACTAAAAAATCACAGTTGAACTCTTCTCATTGTAGATATATTTTTGTTTCCACGGATGTAGACCAATAACAGCCAGTTAGTCTTTCACAAGTGTTCGTAACTTCAACTTGGTCAAATTATCGTTTTACCATTGGATTACTTCTTAGTCCTTAAATACCAGTGCTCCTCCAATGAACAACCTACTTATGGTCCAACCAATAAGCAGAAATCTCTCTCGTGTCAGAGAGAGGGTAGGGCTCTTTGTTCAAGTTTTGGACACCTCAATTAAGGGAACACTCATCTACTTACCCTAAATTCCAGAAGGAGTGAATTTCATCTTGTGTGATTATGTTTCCAGCTCTCCACTCGGTCTTGTCTCCAAATGGTGAGCTTATTGAGTCGACAATCTAGTCACTCTCACCCATACAAATCAAAAGACAATTCCTCGTGAACAATAGTTCATAATACACTCGAGATTAAAACTAAGTTGTCTAGGTCATCCTATTTGAAATAGAAATCTAACTAGATAACCGGGTTACATCTAGTGGTTACTATTTTGTGGTCCACTTATGCAAACTCATTACCTAGGATACCCTCACACACGTGTCACCTACATGAACACGTTGGGTCATTGTGGTTGAATTAAATACAAAGTGGATCGTATCCATAGTGTTACCAGGATGAGGTACCCAACCTTATCCTTATACTATAGATTCTTTAAGTTGTATCTCAAACATTGATCCATATATGTCTTCACATACAGTTCAAGACTCATAAAACAGCTTAGCATGTTAGTCTATTGGATTTCGATTAATTAGAAAAAAATGATCAATAACTATTTATTCAAATTGAAATAATAACTCTTTATTAATAACGGTCAACATATATCATTTACTATCTACGAGTTTGAGGACATAAAATCCAATATTAAGTTCTTCTCACGTTATGATGGGATCTTCCTCTTTCCTTCTTCTTTCATATTTGAGATGTTGATACCAATTTCTGGCATGGCTAGTGAATTCGGGAATGGCAAGTTTCATCTTTTTATTGTCACTAAATGTGTTGCAATCATACACATTTTCTATCTTTCTTTCTCATTCCAAGTATGCCTCCACATATGACGTTCCACTAAAGGATGAAATTTTGAGCTTAATTTTGCTATCTCTATCTTCATGAATTCTTTCGATTATTTGAGGTTGCATAAAATTATTTCTTCTTCTTCCTCTCACGTTTTCCCTTCCTCCAACTTGTCTTTCTTGTTCAACTAAATCAATCACTCCCTCATTTTCTTGCAGTGCTCGTTCTTCTCTTTGTTGTTGTGTCCTCCTTTCTTGTCTATCTTTTGCCATCATTTCCATCATGCCTTGAATGACTTGAACAATAGTCATATTAGGGTGTTTTACTTGTGGTACTCCTTCGCCCTGTGACATTTTCAAGTTAGTAATAAAAGGACCTCACCACACTTCTCACCAATTTCACTCAAGGAAACTCGTATTTATCACTCAAGGGTAGGCTTTTGGTACTAGGTCAAAGATATAAGGGTTGGCATAATTTTTTTTTCTTGGTGCAATATCACAAAAGTTTGATGTAAACCAATTCAAATGAACAACTCTCACAAACTAAAACTAGAGTATAACTCAAGCTTTAGGATCCACCACATAAAAATTTGAACAAAGTAAAATTTGATGACAAGAAATAAAATAAAATTTTCTTTGGATCTTCCATTTCTTTTTCTATTTTTTTCTACTGATATTTTGGTAATTTTTTTTCTTTTTTTTTTCTTTTTGCTATGATTTTTTCCTCTTTTTTTTTTAACAATCCAAAAGTAAATTTTAAGAATATTTCAAGACAAGTTGCAGTATGTCTTGTATTACATGAAAACAAAAATTTGGAATAAAAAGTAAATTGAAACAAGTAAGGATAAATTCACATTAAAAGTTGGCCAAGGATGATGACCAAATGCTTTGATACCAAATGGTAAGCACCTGCTATGTTTGTTAGATGCAAAGCTAAAGTTCCTTTTAGGATGCTTGCAAAAACTCACAGATAATGCTAACTTAGATCAAAACCTAGAATCTATGATGGTCATTCTTACATCCTAAGACAACTCACTTCAGAATTAGCTTGACCAAGACTAATCCAATAAATTGATTTTAACATCAAATCTAAACCAAGATTTGAAAAGAAAACACAACATCAAAATTGTTGAATAAGCACAAGTTTTTTAATGTTGATAATCTGAATTTTCAAGAGCATTACAAGCCATTTTATTGTCCAAATGATCGTGCATGAGGTGGAAGCTTAAAAGTCATTCAAATACACTTACATACAAATTTAAGAAAATAAGACCTAGGAACCTAAAACGAGATTGCATACTACATTACAAGTCAAATTGAAAAAATAAAAATTTAGAAAGTTTTAAAAATGCCTTAAATAACTCCTCTAGAAGGCGGCAACATTGATGTACATGTTTGACATGGTTTGACATCACGTTTTTCCATGCAATGCAAAATTGATAGCATTTTCTTCACAAAATCTGCACACTTTTTTTGTCCTTCGTGCCATCTTCCAAACTTTTGAGCTTTCCCCCTGCCATCTCTAATCCATTATGACCTTGACTTATTGAACTAACATTGTATATAATTTTCGGCTCTAAATTATTTTTCGCTTGATGTGAATTTGCTAGCTTTTGAAGGTGTAGCGTGAAAAACTCTTGAATATTCTTTGCGTTGCTTCTTGTAATTGGTGCTTTGGGCACGTCCAAAGGTTCTTTGGTTGAATTTACATCATTGACACTTGGCAGACTAACTTTATCAGAAGAAAAGTATTCTTACTTAACCAATATTTGAAAGATGGGTTTCATTTTCTGCATGCAATTTCTCTCCCTCTCAAATTTCTTCTTGCAAATTCTTTTCTCTTCACAATTTGGTGTTCCAGTAATTAGTTTTTCAATTCATTTGAGAAAAGAATGTGTGAAACATTTTGAGATTAGAGACGAAGAGAGTACTTAGGATTTAGAGTGGTTCGGCATGGAGACTACCTACATCCACTTTGAAATCGACCATTAATAATCTTCATTCAAGAAATCTTCAATACATTCATTACAAGTACATTTTTCAGTTTTTGTCTATTTTCTCATCACACTATTCTTTTACAGCTCAATCAATTTATACATTCAAGATCGTTGCTAACAAATGTGAACAATTAGTTAAGCTATTTCTAACCATTTTCTATTCAAGATTCTTGATAAAATTGGAGTGGTCCTTGAGATGTGACTTCTAACAGATTAACTTCCAACTATTCAACAGAACGGATCTTCAAAGAGGTAAGTATTTAATTCACTGTTCCTCATTTTATTTTGTGCTTTTAGTACAAGTATGAACGAAAACACTATCAAAGTACTTTTGAAATGGACAAATCATTGTATTATATTGGCATTCTATACCTTTTAATATATAAATGCTTTATGAACAATCTTTTTGTTTTTTGAACACTTACGTAACTTGGTAACCACTTGAGTGGTGTGCGTCTGGCTAGTTTGAAGTTTGTCTTCAAATGTCGAGGATGTGAACGTTATTTAAGCAATGACGATAAGCTTTGGGATTGAGGATATAACGTCCTTCCATGTATCAAATAATATTGTTGTTAAGTTTTTCGAAGTCTCCTTTATTGAGGAGGATAAGGATGGGGGTGGTGAGCTAAGGGTTGTTTCTTTCTCTCATGATCTCATAGTAAGAATGTCTTGGTGCACTAAATTCCATTGGAAGATGGAGAATCTTGAATTATTTTCACTCCTTATCATTGGTAGTTTACAATGGCTATGCCTCGTGATATTATCATGTAGTTGTTTATTTTTTTGGTACAACCATCAACTTAAAAAAAGAAACATAACTATAAATACTAAAATTCTTAACAAAATAAAAAATAGTGGGAACTTCAAATACTCACCTCTACGCTAATAATAATAATAATAATAATAAACTAAAGATTTAAATCTTATTTTGGTCCCTAGTCTTTGTGTAACGCTCCGAGTTTTCTACCACAACACGAAATCGTTACTTGAAACAAAAATAAGAATTTTAACCCAACTCATGAAAATTTCAAATCGTTTTATAAACGAAATTTAAAGAAACATTCAAATCAACTTTATGCGAAAAATCAAATGAATAAATCAATAAAACAATGTAAAACTTCTGTTGCTCGGGCCCTAAATAAAAAATGTTATTTGTAAAAGCTAAAGTACACATGAAAATTGTTCAAAACTATAGCTGAAGTATCTGGTCATATAGTCCCAATGAGCATAGTCGCAAATTTCTCTTGTACCTCGCCGGTTTCCTTTTTCCTTTGCCTGAAAAACAAAACACACAGAAGGGTGAGTATATAAATATACTAAGTAAGGAACCCTCTCTACTGGCCACACTAGGTAGGTGTTGATTCCTCATTAATTCAGTACCCTGTTTCACACAGTAATAACGGTCCACAAGGAAGGTCCATATCAGCCAAAATGCAAGGGTCAACTAGAAACCTGTGGGAACACATGTAAAATAGCCTAGTGTATCATTGGGCCACGTGCCATACAGTAGCGAAGTCATCCCACTAAAGAGTACGACAAGTGACCCATAGATGAAAACAACGGCTACCCTAGTTCAACATACCACGCCAGCCAGTAGTCATACTTTTATGTTCTACATAGTCATAAAGGAAAGTACAACACACATGCTAGTCAGTATGCTCAGAGATAGCTATACCTTAGGATATAAAGTCCACACAGCATATATAACCCAAGTAGCATCGTGCCAGACTTTACGGATAATAACAATAACTATACTACACGTTATAAAGTCCACACAGCATATATAACAACAGTAGTATAGCGCCAGTCATTATGCATGGCGACAACTTTACCCTATGTTACAAAGTTCACACAGCATATATAACATAGGTATCACTGTTCCAACCATTATGCATAACAATAACTACACCCTATGTTACAAAGTCCACACAGCATATATAACATAGGTATCATTGTTCCAAACATTAGGCATAACAATAACTGCACTCTATGTTACAAAGTCCACACAACATATATAACGTAGGTATCATTGTGCATAACAACAATACAGTTCAGTTATGAAAATCCATAATCATTCACACACAAGAATAACCTCAACAGTGACCCCACAAGGTCCTAAATTTTCAGAGGTAAACCATGTCACCTAAGAGTGACATATAACTATCACATCAACTTAATAATCATACACTTCAAATTGTTAACGTGTAAGACAGAAGGGAATCTCCTTACCTCAAATGAAGATCTCGCAGCTACGCAAACAACATAAGCCTTCTGATCAAACTTAGACGTCCGACATTACAACCACATTACTCCTTTAACCTATCTTATGGTTTTTCCATAGTAAACCATAAAGGCATAACACCACTTAAACTTATAGATTTTTCCCATAGCAACCCGTCCTAACAGATCGTCACATAACCCTTCAATCCATCTCAACATAGTTATCTCCTCCATGGCCGCAAACTCCTGAGTTAGTCCCTTCGATTAACTCAACACAAAATCAATACTAACAGTTAGCTAATCCATTCTCATTTCATATTTGCCATGCTTTACCGTTTATCCATAATAAATCATAAAAGTAGAACAAGCATCAATTCAAAAGATAATTCAGTCACACTAGCAATAGCACCCAACTTAGCTTACCACGTAAGACGTGACCGTTTGGTTATCCCATAGTCCATACATCAATACTACACAACTTGACATATTACCAAAGTCATAGCCAACACCTTATCACATAAGTCCTAAACAGTCAGTTTATCACATAAAACATACCATCGAGTCCGCTAAGTGACCGTTAACGCTCTATTAGATCTACACCCCGTGCCGCACAGTCTAATGACTGAGTATGAACGCCCATATCAAACCAACACATGGGTCACCCTAGCTAGTTTGTCCCAAGCACGGAGTACAATAGGGTCAATAATCAGAGCTAAAAGACATTCCAATCCAAACACTCAAAGATCACAACATACTAGCGGTAATTTCCACACCACTACACATGCTAGGTCCTACTGTGTCAACAACAACCAATAAAACATAATAAGTAATATAGAGCCCAATCTTAATATTTCACCAATCAACCTCAAACAATGTGCCAAACCCAACAAACAGTTCATCTAAAAAACATCTCTACATTTCAACTATGCTAATGGATATTATGTCCTAATAGTAAAGATCAACCCAGTAATCATCAATCATGATATAAAGCGCACAATTCGACAATGCTACTACTAAATCAACCACAAGATCACAGGAATGAATCAACTCATCTTTTACACCTTATGCATCTAAGACATGGATTCAGTAGAACTATTCCTTACACATTCAATTTTTAATTAATAATTCATCACTACAATTATGAATTAAAACAACTTAAACTCGTCACTTAATCAGTCAATTCATCTTATCGCATAATCTAACAATTCATATGTCATATTCCTGCTGTCACATTAATGTCCTTAGTCGAAGGACAAATAGTAAGTCCCTTACCTCGATCAACGGTAGAACTTTGACACGAATTTCTTCCAACAAACCAAGCCCTTCTGAAATTTCAATCTAATTCATAGAGGTGATTCCACGAATTTCTCACAACGGAACACTTCCAAATCGCCCTTCAACAATCAAGTGAACGACGAATTAAAACTCCAATTTAAACTTCAAATAACTCTAATGGATAACAAAAACTCCAAGTAAGACTCTAATTGTTACACCAAGAATTCTTACCCAAACTCACCCAAACTTTCAAGAAAAGGCAGTGGAGTTTGGCTTGGCGACAGTGCAAGTCAAGGAAAGAAATGGGAAGGCAGTGATGCAGAGTGTCGGCTCACGAACTGGAGCGTGGTGGCGCATGAGGGTGGTTGGTGGTCCAGCGATGTCGTGGTATAAGGGATCCGACACTGATCTAGGTGGACGACTCACAAAGAGGGATGTAGATTTGAGCAGCAGCGTGTGAGGTGTGGCACGATCCGCAGCTGATAGGCCGACTAGGCGGGCGGATGGGATGTCACAGCGGCTGGGCTCATCGAAGGAGAGACGGGTGGCGCAGATCTGTGTGTGAGGCGGCGCTACGCGAACATGCACTGTGCGGCGTGACACGAGGCAGACAGCGTCAAATCTGCGTGTGTGGGAGCAAGGAGACGCAAGCGACACGGTTTTGTCGTGAGGTGACAGAGACTCACGGCGCGATGGCATCGAGGCATTGAAGCGGGAAACGTCAAGGCGTTGAAGCGGGCAACGTCGATGGCTAGGCTGAACGTGCAAGTGAGAAATGTGAGACAGGGAGGTTTGCGCACGAGGGAAAGAGAAGATAAAAAGAAGAAGAGAGAGAAAAGAAGGAAGAGAGAAAAAGAAGAAGATAGAGGAAAGGAAAAGAAAAGGAAAGAAAAGTAAAAAACTAAAAAGAAAAAAAAATAATAAAATAACAATAGTAATAATAATAATAATAATAATAATATTTATTTATTATTATTATTTTTTGTAACACTCCAAATTTTCTGGAAACTAAAATGGGTCGTTACTCAATCAAAATTCATAAAAAAAAATACTTAAAAACCAAAGATGAAGAAAAATGACTCTTTTCATTTAGAAACAAAACGGAACAAGCTATAAAGGTTATTCAAATGATAGAAAAAGTAAACAAACCCTGAAAACGCGACTCTGACGAGATCCCTCTTATTTTAAACAAAAATTCAAAGAATAAAGAAACCATAAGTTTAACAAAGTAACACAAATCCATAAAGTTTTCAAAAAGAACATATAACTCAAGTGCGGAAGTGTCATCCATGTGGTCCCTGTGACGTGGTCACTAGTCTTTCTTGTCCTTCGTCGGCCTCCCTTTACCTTTGCCTAAAATCAAAACACACAGCGGAAAAGTATATAAATATACTTAGTAAGGAACTTTCTACTTGCTCTACTAGGTAGCAGTTGTTTCCCCATTAGGCCAGTACCCTGTTTCACACATAATAATTCACTAAGGAAGCCCATTTCAGCCAAAACGAAAGGGTCAACCTAGGAAAAACGGTGGGAACACATGCTTATCAACTTAGTGTATCGTCGGGTCGCATGCCTCACAGTAGCGAACTCGTCCCACTACAGAGTACTACAAATGACTCATAGACAAGAACAACCTCTACCCTAGCCTAACATACAACACTAACCGGTAGTCATGCTTTTAAGTATCACACAGTCTAAAAGCAGTACCAAACATGCTAGTTATTAAGCATAAAACTAGCTATACCATAGGATATAAAGTCCACACAACATATATAACATAGGTACCAACGTGCTAGTCTTAATGTAATTATAACAGCTATACTACATGTTACAAAGTCCACACAACATGTTAACATTGATAGCATAGCATCAGTCGTTAAGCATCTCGACAACTTTACCCTTTGTTACAAAGGCCACACAGCATATATAACATAGGTATCATTGTCCCAACAATATGCATAACAACATCTATACCTACGTTACAATGACTACTCAGCATATATAACGTAGATATCACAGTCCAAACATTATGTATAACAACGTTTATACCTACGTTACAAAGATCACTCAGCATATATAACCTAGATATCACAGTCCAATTATTATGCATAACAACAGTATAACAGTACAGTTCAGTTATGCAGTCCCATTCACATACAACTATAGTTTCAAAGTATTGCACACATCAATAATATCACAACTTAGGAGTACACATAAATACCGCATTAATTTAAAGGTTCACCCACTCCATGAGTTGGGTTGCAAGACAGTAGGAAACTCTTACCTCCAATTCAATTGGAAAAAAGAATCGCTCCAAAAAGATTCTCTAAAATTACCCTAAACAGAAGAATATGGACCGTCAACCAACTTGGCTAAACTAAGAATGACAAGGACTCCTAGTCTTTAATCAAAACTTACCAAAGATTACTCGTAATCCTAAGATCGATGTCCAACAATGCTACAATTTAATCAAACGGTTCGTTCCATCAAGAACGATAAATATCTTAATTAATCCATTAAAATTTCCAAACATAACGGTAAAGAGTAACAAAAATCTCCAAAAGATCAAATTCATAAGATTCTTACCGCACTTACTCAAACCTCCAACAAAGGAGGCGAAACTCGACGTGGCAGCGGTATGAGTCAAGGATAGAAGCGTGAAAGAAATGGTAACAAACGTCGACAAGAGGGAGGGCAACGATGCATGCAAGGGTTAAGAAACGCGAAGATCCAACGCGGATCTTGCGCGACGCGGACCGACGGCATGCGAAATTGTCGAGCGACGTGGGAGATCCGATGGCGCGAGCGGGTGCTCCACGATACGACGCGATGCAACGTGATATGGGGCAGACGACAGACGACTAAGGAGCGACGACGAACTTCGTGCGACGGAGAGGTGACTGGGGAAGGTTGCTCGCGGGAGAGAAGGGAAAGAGAAAGAGAGAGAAAAGAAAGAAAAGAAGAGGAAAGAGAAAGAGAAGAAAGAGAAAAAAAAAAGAAAAATAATTAATAAAAATAATAAACAAATAAATAATAAAAGTTATAATAATAATAATAATAATAATAATAATAATAATGAATATTATTATAACTATTTTTATATATTATTTATTTATTTACCTAAAAGTATGGGTTGTAACATTTTTATTTTATTATTTTTATTTTTATTTTTATTTTTATTTTTATTTTTATTTTTTTTTTGGAAATACCTCGTTTACCTCTAATAGGGGTCGTTACACTTTGTATCTTATTCGTCTTCGAACTTCTAAGAAAACTTATTTTGGTCCCTGCCATTAGGATTTCGTTAACTCTCTAACGGAATGATGATGTTGCTTCTATATTTGGATAATTAGACTATAGATTCATCATATTATTTAAATATTGATAAATAACCAAGAAATCTTGTTAATTTATTTTATAAATCTTTTATCACAACAAAAAAAAAATAATTAACACATTTATCAAATAAACCAAAAAACTAATTTTGTTATTTTTTTTTTCCCCTCAAAATTCTCACATCCCCTCCCTGGTTCCCCCATCCTTTACTAATTTTCTTTTAAAATTGGAATCTTGAAGCAAATGAGAAAACTAAGGAGAATAAAATATATATATACATATATATAAATATATACATGTATCTGTATATGCATACATATATATGTTTGTCTGTATATACATATACACATATATATACATATACACACACACACACGTATATATATATGCACACACATATATGTTTGTTTGTATATACATGCATATATATGTCTCATATTGGTGTATATGACAATGACAAAGGTAAAATAAACTGAAAAAATAAAATAAGTACAACTCATGTAATAAACTCTATGAAATTGTAGATAAATATTTCCACCATGAATTACAACCTCCTCCCCCGTATAAAAAAAAAAAGAGAAAATTAGGAAAATGTGTAAAAACAAAACACCTCAATGAATCACAAATATCCCAAACTTTGAGGCACTAAAAAACTTGTATATGGATGAAATTGAATCTATCATGAGTTGAGAAAAAGAAGTAGAATGCTAATGAGTCAAACTGGTGACAATCAAAATCTTGAGAGTAAAGTGACTTGTTGAATTCTCTCATAAAACATTAATTTACATCTGACCTTTAATTAAAAATTTAAACCCAAAATTTCAAAACTGATTATCAACCTTGTAATCAAATATAGATACGATCTCATCATTTTGTTAAAAAGTTAACGAAATTCTAACGACAATAACTAAAACACATTCTTTTTAAAAATTAAAGGACTAATTGAGAGACCTAAATAAAACAAAATATAAAGTTTATGGGAAAACATTACTTAATATAAACAATAAATATAATTTTTTTAAAAATAATGTTATTTTAATAAGTAATATCAAAAATAGGGTTGGGTGGAAAAAAGTGTTAAAAAAAGTGTTGGAAGTCGTGTACCCGATACACGACTACCTTAAGTCGTGGACTCGATGCATGAATAGTTGATGAATTCGTGGACCCCATCCACGACAGTACTGACACGTCTGCAGGGTTGAGTCAGCATGGGGCAGCGTGGCAGTGTTGACTACCAACGTATCCGTCATGCACGAAGTCGTGGATTCCGTCCATAACTTTGCAGAGTCGTGTACCTCGTACACGACTCCCTTATTTTAAAACCTAAACAGCCTTTCCATCCCAATCCTTATTTTGCCTTCCGTTTCAAAAAAGAAAAAAGAAAGTCGTGGTCCCTCTACCTTCCATCATCGTCGTCATCCCTTCCATTGCGCCGTCGTCGTCCCTGCCGCCGCTGCCACAAATCATCAAAGGTATGATTATTGTCTTTCTTAGACATTTTTGTTTATAAATGTAAATGGTAATTTATTTGAGTTTAATAGATTTTTTAGTATGAATGTCTATGATGTAGATCTTTTTATTGATAATCTAGTTGTGTTAAATATTATTTAGATCTATGTATAAAATGTTAATCTATTTTTAGTTCTAGTTTTTATTATAAAATGTATAAAATGTTTATGTCTAAAAAAATTGTAAATTCTATAGTTTATAAAATAAGTTTCATAGTTTATTTCTTTTGTATGAATAAAATGTATGTATAAAATGTAAATTTATTATAAAAAAATGAAACGTTATAAATTTAATTTGATTGTTTATGTTTGGGTTTTATGTATTGATAATTAAATTTTTAAACAAATAAAGTTGAGATTAGACAATTAGAGTTTGCCTCCACCCTAAGAAAGAAAACGATTTTGCACGATGGAACCTGGACCTATTAATGCTATGCAGTTGTATCAACAACAGTCCCATCGCTTACAATCTGTATGGGATACTTCTTCTACGCTTGTTCTTGGTTGTCGAAAGAGAGAGGCAGCATCCCAATGTACTATCCCATTTGACCAACGTATTGCACAATACGTAGAAGCTGCTGGATTTCTTGGAGTTTCTCAAATAGGATTTGTCCAATTAGATTGACACCTTATTACAGCTTTGTTGGAGCGTTGAAGACCCGAGACCCACACATTTCATATGCTTTGTTTGGAGAGCACTATCACTCTACAAGATGTTGCGATCCAATTAGGACTACCTGTAGACGAGAAGCCTGTTACAGGATCGTTAATCTATAATTGGAAACAAGTTTGTGAAGATTTCCTTGAAGTTTTGCCACCTGACATGAAAGGTCAAAGATTAAGTCTTTCGATGTCGACGTTGTTAGTGTCCAGAGATATGCTCGTGACTATATCATGCAACTTATTGGAGGCTTTTTGTTTGCCAACAAGTCAAACACCTTGGTACATTGCATGTTTCTGCCGCTTCTAGGTGATTTCGATGAAGCGGGTACGTACTCTTGGGGCACTGCATGCCTTGCATGGTTATATAGGAAACTCTGTCGAGCTAGTAATGCACAATCATTGAAAATAGCTGGGCCATTAATATTGTTGCAAGTATGGGCATACGATAGATTTAATATTGTACCACCACAAATTGCATTACTGTAACGCCCCGAAATTTCAACCTTAACCTGAGGTCGTTACTTAAATAAAACTCATAAACTTGAAAAAACAAATATAGCGGAAGCATTTTTCACTCGTAACAACATCAGCATAGCGGAAGCATTTGTCAATACAGTCTCCAAACACATTGTCACTTGTCCTTCCTGTCCGTCGCCGGTTTCCTCATACTTACCTGAAAAATAAACATGAAAATAGTGAGTACAAAAATGCCCAGTAAGGAACCCACTACTGGGCCCACTAGGTTAACTGTTAATTTCCAATTAAACTGTACTCTACGACACATAGTCAAATGGTTTGGTAGGAACGCCCATACAGCCCAATGCTAGGATCGTCCTAGAAAACCTGTGGGATCACAAACAAAAGTAGCTATCATCCCACATACGGAGTACAACATGACTAATAGATAAAGTACAGCTACCATAGTCCCAAAATATGCAATCTTAGTCCAAAACATTCATAAACATGTTCGATTTTATGTCCTAAAACTCGTAGATAGTAAATGTAAACAGTTGACTGTTATTAATAAACAATTATTATTTCAATTTCAATGAATAGTAATTGATTATTTTTGTCTAATTAACCCAAATCTAATAAACTAACATCCTAAGCTGTTTTATGAGTCTTGAATAGTATGTGGAGACATACAGAGATCAATGTTCGAGATACAGTTTAAAGGGTCTATAGTATAAGGATAAGGTTGGGTACCTAATCCTTGTTACACTATGGATACGCCCACATTGTATTTGATACAAACACAATGATGTACTGTGTTCGTGTAGGTGACACGCATGTGGGGGTATCCTATGCAATGAGTTTGCATAAGACTAGACCACGAAATAGTAACCACTAGATGTAACCCCATTGACTAGTTAGGTTTCTATTTCAAATAAGATGATCTAGGCAACTTAGTTTTAATCCTGAGTGTATTATGAACTTCTGTTCACGAGATATTGTCCTTTGATTTGTATGGGTGAGAGTGAACTGTTTGCCGACTCAATAAGCCTACCATTTTGGGAACAAGACCAAGTGGGGAGCTGAGAACATAATCACACAAGATGAAATTCACTCCTTTCCAACTTTACGGTAACTAGATAAGTGTTCCCTTAATTGGTGTCTTTGGAACTTGAACACATGGCCCTACCCTCTCTATGGCACGAGAGGAATTTCTGCTTATTGGTTGGACCATAAGCATATTCTTCATTAGAGAAGCATTGGTATTTAAGGACTAAGAAGTAACCCAGGGGTAAAACGGTAATTTGACCCAGCTGGAGTTACGAACACTTGTGAAAGACTAATTTGGTGTTATTGGTCTACATCCGTGGACACAGAAATATATCTACAGTGAGAAGAGTTCAGTTGTGAGTCTTTAGTGGAGTGTA
>JBBPDJ010000023.1:10020745-10048449 GCA_037974625.1 Cucumis cinereus
ACTTGATGAAGTGTTCTACACCCAATTCATAATCTTTGGATAACCTACTCTTGTGCATCCATGATTTATCCATAACTATAAATCTAGTAAGAACACATAATGAGAAAAAGTTGAAAATTTGAGTCACATTAGAGTAAGGAGATGAAAAGTTCATAGTACGAAGAAAAAAAGTGAAAATATTGGTGTTGCTCAAATAATACTAATCACATCATATGGTTAAAACTAAAATCAAGATATAATTTGATACAAATTAATCCAATTAAAAAATATCACGACATCTTCATTTTTTAAAGTTTTATTTGAAGGTACCATAAATAACTGAATTTAGATTATTGAAAATGAGATTAAAATATAATAAACATCAAAGTGAAGATATTAGCATTTTAAGCTTAATAAAAAGTTGATTTTGTCTTTTAAAATTATTAAGCACTCATTAAACTTCAAATTTTCAAATTTATATTTGACTAAAATTAATTTTTAGAAATTGATTATACGGCAAAGAAATAGTAAGAATGAAGTTCATAAACGATCATCTCCTTCCTTTCACTTTGTTTCTTTAGATGCTTTTTTACGAATCAGAGAATCAATATCCTCTACAAAATCTACGACTTGACATCGTAAAAGCAAACATTTTTTATTTATTATGATTACAGACAAGAATTTATTTGAAAGAAGATGAAAAAAGAGAGAATTTATTTTCAAATGTGGTCTCAAAATTGAAAGTAAAGCAAAATTTGTTTTTACTAAGGTTTTTTTGTGCAATATAATTGGGTTTTTGTCATTTGGACATATTTTTCAACAACATATTAATTAATTATTATTTTTATTATTTGTTTGTTTGTTTTTGTTTTTGTTTTTTTTTTTTTTGGTGTTAGAGTCAATGATTTTAGCATATTTTGAATTTATAATTCCAATCCTCTTTGTTTGTTTCCTTTTTCTCATTTGTCACTTTCTCTTATTCCTTTTGGGGTTTTCTCACAAAATAGTATATTCTTCCCTTTTGTCTACTCATAATTTTGGGGAGAAAATAAATAAAAGAATAAAAAAAAAACAACAAAAATCCAAAAGAAAAAAGAAGTATGATTATGTGTTTTTTTAAAATAAAAAAAATAAAAATAAAATTGAATATGTTTGTGGATATGTATTGTGTATTTGCAAAACCAATATATTATGTTAGATATTTTGGGCTTTTACTAGTCATTTTCAGCACCTATGTAATTGTTAGAATCATAATTACCACACTTATTTAATTTGGTGCCAAATTTGATAAAATTATAAAAATTCAGCACCTATGTAATTGTTAGAATCAGAATTATCACACTTATTTAATTTGGTGCCAAATTTGATAAAATTATAAAAATTCAAGTACTATGTGGGTTGGATGATTGGATCCTCTAATCTTAAGGAATTGGAAAACATTGGTATTCATTTTGATGTCCATGGCACAAATCTAAAGTCTAAACAATAAAAGAGCTTGAAGACCTATAAGGACTACATTCATATGTGAAATACAAAGTCACACTTGAACATTACTACCAGGATGAAGCCAAGAGTTCCAAAAGTATAACAGAAATGTGAATCAAATGGTACTAACCTAAGCATGGAAGTCGTGAAATGCAAATGAAATGCATAAACCATTGATATTCTTTCTATTCTTTTTATAATAAAAACTAAAAACTAGTATTATTTTAAACACAGAGAAGCTTGGAACTCAGATCCAACCACTACTGTCATGCAAAAACTCAAACAAAATTAAAGTTTGGCATTCTCCTTCCCAACGTTCCCAACCTAACAAGGAAACTATGGTAGCCTAGGACTGTACCAGCCATGAGGTAACTTAGATGAGAAGACTAATTACATACTGTAAAATACTAATACTAATTACATTTTCAATGGTAGCCTAGCCTAGAAAATTTTTCTCTCAGCCTATTTAATCATATCTATAACAGATTGAAGAGAGAGAACCAATTTCAAGAATACCACTCTTGTTGGAGGAGAAAATAATGTCATCATGAACATATTGGCACTGAATAGGAACATCAATTTGTTGCTACCCCTTCTTGAAGCCAACATGTAGAGGCGGGCATATTTAAGTGCCTTTTGTTGGGTTCACTGTCTTAAACTTTAATATTTATTCTCTTTGTATGACTACCAGGAGTTGGAGCTTTTATCTATTCGTATATGTTTTTTTGTACTTTCCATGTCAGATGAGTTCCTCCCCAATTAGTATTTGTGAGGTTTGTTTCATTTATTGGGAAAAAAAAGGAAAAGAAACAAAAAGAAAGAACTGTGTTTTGAATTGTAGCTTGTATCATTACCATGTGTCTGCTTTATAGGAAAAAATTGCAATGATTCGACTGAATGAATCTTTGCTAGAAGCAAACAAGAAATTAAATCATGAAAAGAAAAGTTTGCTAAGAAACAAAGATTTGGAAGATGGTCAGATAGGAACATTAACAAAGTCTTTAGAAACTATTCAGAAGGAAATTAAAGACAAAGAAAGCCTGGTATATTTCCCTCAATACACTTTGAAGATGCTGCCTATTTTTTCTCCTAATTCATAAAATGATATGCACTTATCTTTAGGTACAAGATTTAAAGAAATCATGGGAGCACCAGAGAAAGGAACTCAATGACTGTAGAGCTGAAATCGATGCACTAAAAATGCACATTGAGGGTTCTCATTCTAATTTGTACTCAGTTACTAATAATGTGGATCATGGGCAATTGCAGTCCTCTGAAAGCAAAATATGTGAAGTCCTCTGCTTTCTTCTTTTTCCGTGTTATCAGCAGGGATTGAGTGAGAATGTCATGAGGTTTTATTTGTTTTCTTCTTGAATCTTTCTTTGGGATTTTAAGTATGGGAGTTCATTGGAGTGGCCAACTTGAGCTTTGTTGATGGAGTTTTTTTTTATTCAATTGCCCTAATTCATACAGAACATCGAGGTTTGTTTCTCTCGGGAAGACACTGGGATTCCTTTCAAAATTAAAGTTAGACATTCAATAATTCAGCCTGTGTTTTGGAAGAATCCTTCAGTCGACTGCACTCTAATTTATGGGAAATTAGAAAACACAAATCAAATTTGAAAGGAAAAAAAAATCAACAGCAATGGCTACAACAACCCGCAAACATCCAACCAGCTGTGACAGATCCAACCACTACTGAATTGAGTTTTGCACTTTAATTATAAACATCAAAACCAACAGATCAAGGAGCGGCAGAAGAGAAGGAAGAGAGAAATACCTGATGGATGGAAGAAAAGAAATCGAGCGAAGACACACCAGGAGCGAACCAAATTATGTGTTCAAGATGAAGACGATGAGACACGAGAAGACGATGAAGCAAATTCGGGCAAATTAGAGAAATGCGCACGATGAAGACGATGAGACACGAGCTGGACAGATGAGGGAAAACTTCTATTGTGTTGAAGACACACGCGGGCAAACAATACACGTGGGCGAACAAAGACGCGTGTAAATGGGGGAACTTTTTATTAAATCATATTCTTGACGGTTAAATTCCGTCAAGTAAAATGAAATAATACTTGACAGGTAAAATTCGTCAAGTATGTTAAAATAATTCAAAAAATTTCTTCATTTTTAAACTTCCTATTTATTCTTGACGCTTTTTAACATTACTTGACGATTTTATAAAAACCGTCAAGTAATGTAAAATAAAAAGTGTCAAGTAAACTCAATTTTGTAGTAGTGCATGTTGCATATCTTCAAATACTTCATATAATTCATCATAAGAAGGGGTTTTATGGTTTACCTCATTTTTGTCACTTTCATTTTTGGAATCATTATCCGAATGAACCATTAAGCATAAGAAGGAACCATCACATTTTTCCTTTATCCCGTCATAAAAAATTTCTTGATTTTGAGAATTGTAATTCTCCTTCACATCAAATAAATCATTAGTAGTACAAGGAGAATTTTCTACATTATACATATTATCAAGAAAATTCCAAATATCATAAGCAAAATCAATTCTCACTCAACAAATCAATTCTCACAATACAAAATTTCTCTCTCAAGAATAAGATGAAAAGAACAAATAATAAAGTTTGGAGAGAACACAAATGGAAGCTTTGTGAGTTATGAAAGGTGTTTCAAATGTGTGTGTTAATTTGGAGAAGAAAGTGTCTTTAAATAGAGAAAAGAGATGTTGAAATTCCAAATCAATTTGGTCCATTGGATTTTATAAAAGAAAATCAAATGGTGGAGATTTAAATCAAACTAGCCGTTAGACACATAAAAAATAATAATATAAAAATATATATCTTTATAAAATCATTTCTTTTAAAAACCAACAAAAATAAATCACCATTTTAAAAAAAAACTAGCCGTTAGACACAAACATAAAATAATATTAAATTCATTTTCCTTTTCAATTCATTTTCTTTTTAAAACCAATACAAATTATCAACCATGTGTTTTTCCTCCATAAATTCCACATATCACTCACTAATTGAATCCAATTTGATGATTTTGCCGCCACATGATTGTCTCGAGTATGTTTCCTTTAGCTTGTTTCGGCTATAACTTCTTCGTTTGAACTTCGATTTGTGCAATTTAAATTGCGTTGGATTCATAATTTTGAGCTCTACACAATAGACTCACTAAAACACTAGAATTGTTAATAGATAAAATCAGGTTTGTTATCATCAAAACATTGATTAATTAATAAATTAAAATTATATCATTTGAGATTAAGGGCCAAAAAGCCAACAATAATTTCTTCAACTTTTTTGTCCTCTTTTTTACTCAGATCGATGCTCGTCGAACAACGTTGTTCCTCTACTCGTCATCGCAATCGGGGTGGTACGACTTTAAGTTGCTTACATGAATTACTCGATGAATTTTCATCCACGCAGGCAACAACACTCTATATGATGCATTCCCAATCTTTTTGAGGACTTCTACTGGCCCCTCGTACTTTCTGACGATTGATCTTTACGCCCTCAGAATTAAATCTGTTCTGGCTTCAACTTGATGAGAACGTGATCTCGTATTTTCTGACGATGCTTTTTATTTGCCCACTTCTTCATACGCTTTGAAGCTTTTTCTAAGTAAGCTCAAGCGATGTGCGTCGTCTGTCTCCATTCCTTCGTAAAGTTGTGAACTTGGGGGTTTTTTCCTGCATAAGGATGATCAATAATGTGAGGTAATACCGATTGTCTTCCACTTACAATTTCAAAGGGACTCTTCCCTGTAGAGGAGCTAGTCTAAGCATTGAAACAAAATTGAGCAACATCCAGAAGTTGGACCTAGTTCTTTTGACGTGCATCGACAAAATGGCGTAGATACTCTTCGAGCATGCAATTGAAGCGCTCGGCCTGGCCATCAGTTTGGGGATGGTAGCTTGAGGATATATTCAAACTCGCCCCCAAGAAGGAAAATAACTCTTTCCAGAAAGTGTCAATGAATCTACCATCTCTGTCGCTCACAATCCTCTTCGGTACTCTCCATAGCTTCACAACATGTTTGAAGAACAATTGTGCGGTCAACTCGGCAAAACACTGTTTGGTGGTGGGGATGAAAGTGGCATACTTCAAAAATCGATCAACAATAACTAAGATGGCCTCGAGATCACCCAATTTTGGGAGATGTGTAATAAAGTCCATGGATACACTCTCCCATAGTCTCGTAAGAGTAGTAAAGGTTCGAGAAGTCCAGCAACTTTTGCCTTCTCGACCTTATCTTGTTGACAGATGAGGCACGTCTTGGTATATTGCATGACATCATCTCGCATATTAGGTCAGAAGTAACCTTTCTTCAGTAGTGCATAAGTTCTCTGCCAACCAGGATGACCAGCCCAAAGGGTGTCATGACACTCGTGCAACGGCTTCTTCCTCAGATCCCCTGCTCTCTAAACATATATTCGATTTCCTTTTGTCAACAATAAGTATTCTTTGACCCAAAACTGTCTTGTCTTGCCGGCTTTGGCTAAGGCAACAACAACTTGGGCATAAGGGTCTTTCTGAAGGTACTCCTTGATGATGTCGCGCATCGATCCATCAACTTTACTTGCATAGATGAGGGCTAGCATGCACAGGGTTGCATTTTTTTCCTTCCGACTAAGAGCATCGACAACTTGGTTACTGGTTTCCTTCTTGTGTTCGAACTTGAAGTCAAATTTCGCCAAAAGTTCCTACCACCTTGCTTGTTTGGAAGTTAACTTTGATTGATTGAAAAAGTTGCAGATGGCACTGTTGTCGGTCTTCACAACAAAAGGTAATCCCAATAGGTATTGCCTCCAGGCCCTCAGACAGTGGACCAGGACAAATATCTCTTTTTCTGAGACGGTATATTTTCTCTTAGCACTATTGAGCTTTCAACTCTCATAAGCTATAGGGTGGCCTTCTTGGATAAGAACACCCCCAAGAGCAAAGTCAGACACATTTGTTTCAACTTCAAACGACTTAGATACGTCTACTAGACCTAGGACAGAACCCCTCGTCATCGTGGTCTTTAACTCTTTAAAAGCAGCTTGACATTCTGCTGGCCATTTCCAGGTCGTGCCTTTCTTCAATAGTTCGGTTAATGGTGCGACCCTTCTTGAAAATCCTTCAAAGAATCGACGAGAATAGTTGACCAATCCCAAGAAGGAACGTAATTCAGTCATAGAAGTTGTGGCTTTTTACTCTTGAATAGCCCGTAACTTATCTTCGTCCATTCCAATTCTCCCATGTTCAATAATATGACCTAGGAAGTTGATACGCTTTTGGACAAAAGCACATTTTCCTTCCTCACATATAGTTGATTCTGTCGTGGCTTGTCAAAGACTAATCGAAGATGAACTTGGTGTTCTTCTAGACTGGAATTGAAAACTACAATGTCATCGAGGTACACCACCACAAACTGGTCGAGGTATTCATGAAATACTTGATTCATCATAGTTGAAAAGGTTGCGGGGGCATTCGTCAAGCCAAAGGGCATTACGAGGAACTCGAAATCCTCATATCTCGTCACACAGGTAGTCTTCGATTCATCCCCTTGGGCTATCCTAACTTGATAGTAGCCTGACCAAAGATCGAGCTTCATGAAGTACCGAGCTTTGTTCAATTGATCAAACAAGTCGATGATGATCGGTAAAGGATATCTATTTCCCACTGCAACCTTATCCAAAGCTCTGTAGTCGATGCATAGTCGGAGAGTCCCATTCTTCTTTTTCTAGAACAACACAGGTGCCTCATAAGGTGCTTTTGCTGGTCGAATAAATTCGTCTGTTAATAACTCGTCTAGATGTTTTCTGAGTTTTCTGAGTTTAGCTAACTCAGGTGGAGCCATTCGACAGGCATTCTTTGCCGGAGGTTTGGCTCCTGGAATAAGTTCAATCTTGTGGATCAATCCTCCATCGAGGAGGTAATGTCTTCGGTAGATTCAGTGACATTACATCAACATATTCATTCAAAACTTATTGGATTTCTACTAGAATATACTCATTCGCAATTGGCTCATCTACCAACGGGATAGCCATAAAAGTGGGCTCTTCTCTGCTGAGCCCTTTCTTCAATTATAGGCCGAAGATCATTCTCACTCCACCAGGCTGTTTGATCTTCGTTGTAACTACAATCGAATTATTATCTGTTACTACCAGACATTGAGCTAACGACATTGGAATGATTTTATGTTCCAAGAGGAACTCCATTTCAAGTACGACGTCAAAGTCATCCGTACGAACCAAAACTAAATTAACGTTTCCTGTCCATTCGCCCAATTTTAGAGATAATTTTTTCGTTATCCCTACAATTGGCAATGCTTCAGAGTTAACCATTTTCATCTTGCCAGTGTCTCTCTCGATTTTCAACTCCAATCGAAGGGCTTTCTGTTCAAATATGAAATTATGAGTTGCATCCGAGTCTACCATGGTGCTTTTTGCAGGCTCGGAGTCGATGACTACTTCAACAAACATAAGTCCCTTTTCTGTGGCATTTTTCTGACAAGGAACTTTCTTCTGGATGGCTGACAAGAACTTTAACGCACCTATTCGAGGGGTCTCTCCCTCATTCTCTTCGTTAGAGTATTGTACTTGGGTTGTAGCGCTGTCAGCAAGCCCCGATGTGGGCACTCGGTGACTCGATGTGGACCATTACACAAGAAACAGGAGATGAGTTTCGTTTGATTCAAGCTTGACGGATAAATTCCCCGGTTAGTACTCGTGTTTGGAGTTTGTGGTTTCCTGTCATATCCAGAACTCCTTGGGGGATTAGGCTTGGAGGTCTTATTCCTAAAGTTTGGGGTTGGCGTGTTTTTCTTCTGGGACCCAGGGTCCCTCCCATAGTCTAGCAGTCCCTCTGCGGCAACAAGAGCAGAAGTAAGATCTTGGACTTTATGTTCATATAGCTTAGTCCTGGCCCATGGTTTGAGCCCTTCTACAAAGCAGAATACTTTGTCCTTCTCAGACATATCTCGAATGTCCAACATCACAGTGAAAAACTATCTGACGTAGTCTCTAATGGTTCCTGTGTGTCGGAGCTCTCGTAGTTTCCTTCGTGCGATGAATTCGATATTCTCAAGGAAGAATTGGGCCCTTAGTTTTTTCTTAAGGTCTTCCCAAGTGTTAACTGAACATCGACCATTTTGGATGTCATTCACTTTTGACCTCCACCATAGTTTCGCATCATTAGACAAATGCATGGAAGCTAATGTCACCTTAGTGTCTTCGGAGACTGTTCCACTAGCTTTAAAGTATTGTTCCATGTCAAAGATGAAATTTTCAAGCTCTTTGGCATCGCGGTTCCCATTAAAGGCTTTGGGTTCCAAGATTTTGAACTTGCTAGGAACAACACACATTTGATTTGGAGTCTGACTCCCTACTGCACGCATGGTCAAATTCACTTGTACCTTCAGCTCGACCATCTCGGTCCTGATGGTTTCTATCGTCGTTTTGAAGTCGTCTGTCAGCTCACTAAACAACTTCAGCATTGTCTTCTGGGAGCAGTCAAGCTCCTCGATACGTTCTTCCATATGTGCGATAGAGCTCGAGGAACTGCCTCCACGTTCAAAATTACCAACTTAGGTTGCTTTATGTTCTATCGAATCCACTGTCATCGTCAATTCGTTTATTGACAACATGTCTATTCGAGCATTCAACCCGTCTAATCCCTCAACTTTCTCATCCAACCCATCTAGTCGGGCTTGGATAAACCTTACTTCGTCTTGAAATTCCTTCAGATATAAGAATTGCTCTTCGATCTCAGTCAGTCGCTCAGACTACGACTTCGACAACTATTTTATCGCCGACATGATTTCCTCTCACTCTGCTAAGGAGCTAACAAAGCTCTGATACCACTTGTCACAATCTTAGCTTTTCGAATACGGGTCAAATGATTGTGCGACATTTGTTCTACCCAGCTACCAAGTCAGTCGTTGTAAATCCAAAAATTGTGGTCGATTTCGAGTGTATGGTGTGAACTCCCTTTCCATTTTTAGAGAAAATGATTTTATAAAACGAGAGAGAGAAAGAAAATAGTTGAAACTATCATCAAAGTAAGTATTGAAGACTGTCAGTTGCAAGAAAAGGTTTGACTGCAAATAGTGCAACAAGGCTTGGTTGGGGATTCATTGAGTGGATCTCCCCTATAGTACATTTTGAACATTTTCCATTGTGGCAGGCTTGCATATGAAATTTGTGAGCATTCACTTACAAGCACGCCGACCTGGAATGAAAGCACATCGACACGAAAGTAAAGCATAACGACATGAATACGAAAGCACACACTAAACTAAGGTTAAAACATAAACATAAGATGGGTGAAGAGTGTTTTGGGCATGCGGCCATAGAAAGGCTCTCATTGGACAAGCATGCTCAAGACAACCGGCGATGGTGATTAAACTTCAATGATGGCTGCAGCGACTTATGCATGAGGAAGGAGAAGTTTTGAATTTTTTTTTAACTTTCACGCATAACAATAAAACTCTAAAATATATTTATTATAAATAATAATAATAATAAATTATTATTATTTATATCTTTTTCTTTTCTTTCAATAATTAATATATATATATATATATAACTATATATATTTTTCAAATCTATATTTTTTTTTTCAAATAAATCAAATATTTAATAATACATTTTTTCTCTCTTTTTTCCAAATAATTGTTTAAATTATAAGATTTTAAATATATTGGTTTAATAAGATATAAAAATATAATGTAAAAAGATATTTCAAAACGAATTTAAAATTTAAAACTGTTAGGCATTAATTAATAATCAACAATAAAAGATACAACTAATAAAATATATTTAATATTAATTAAAGATAGATTGAGGAAAACAAGATTCAGGAAAAATAGGAAATACCTCGTATTTCACAGGATCTATGGTAAGATAGTTAGAAATTAATTAAACTTAATTAAATGTTTATTTAAAAAACTAATAATATATATTAAATATTAATTATATGTTTATTTATAAAACTAATAAGATTTAGAAAAAATAGAAAAATCCAGTTGGATTGTCGATTTCATTCCCCTAATCGGTTATCTTAATTTTTCTAACAACCTGATATAAAATATCATGTATTTCACGGTATCTGCTACAAAATAATTAGAGATTAATTAAACATAATTAAATATTTATTTATAAAACTAATTAATATAATTTAGATTTAATAAAGTTATATATATATATATATACTAAATTACACAAGTATGATAGATAAAATTGATTCAAAAATTCAGAAAAAATAGAGAAATCTTCTATTCAGTTGCCTTGTAATATCTCTACTCAACACACTCAATACACAATAATTTGCGAATATTGAGCCATTCTCCAATGACTGAAAATCAAGTTCAAGCTAACTTAAAAAAAATGTTATATCAAATACAAATCATAACATAGATACACAACCAGGGCGAAAATGACATTTGCTTCCAATTATTCCTAAATTATTTTCATGAAAAATATTTAAAATACATGTGAAAGGCTATTTTAAGTGTTTGTTGAACACTTTTTTTTTTTCAAAATGACTTTTTTTAAAAAAAATTAAATACTTGAAAATTTATTCCATATAAATATATACATATAAATTCCATCCTGTTTATATTAATTTTATGATTAAAATAATATTTTCTACTATGTAATTAACATTTGATTATATCCTAGTTGTTTTATTTTTTTAAATATTCAAATTCAAATTTAAATCTAAAGCAAAATAAGGTGTTTTTTCAAATATAGAAAATGAAATAAACTATTTACACTTTATAGGAAAAAACAACTAAAAGACAAAATTCAATTACACTTGATTTTTTTACGAAATGTAAATATTATGTCAATTTTTCTATTTTTGATAATTTCCCAAAATAATATATATTTTTATAAATATCTTAACTATTATAATATTATTTTTGTTGTGAAAACTTACAAATAAAATAATAAAACTGTAGTAATTTAAAAAGAAATAACTTGGTATGTAAGTCCAACTTATATTAATTAATTAATTGTAAATTAACTAATAGTCTTAAAACATTCTTGGAAAGAAATTCCACAAAACAAACACCTATATCCAAGTATTTTCAGGTATCTTAAAAAATATTCTTACAAAACAAACATGGTTATTTAAGAAAAAATAAACGATCCTATAGAAATTGTTTGATGTAAAGAGTGGAATAGTGAAGTGTAAGGAGTTATGAAATTTAGAGATTTGTGAACTCTCATGGTTACAGTTTAAAAAGTTGAAAAGATATAAAATGATGATTTTTAGTAATGGAATTCACAAACTCTTTAAACCAAACAAGGAGTTAAGTTTACAACTCCCTACTTGTCAACTCCTACTTCCAAACTCTTTAACCGAACACGCCCTTGGATTCCATCCAACTCAAGAGTTTATATATAAAAATTTATAAAATATGGTTTTTTTTCCATGTTTTTATCTCTTATTTTTGGGAAATGGACAAAAAATGGTTTTCAATTATGAAAATAGACCATCTTTTAAATTGTTTGGAAGCGAAAAAACAAGAGTGCCCTGACTTTAAAATTCTTGGGTTCTCTACAATTAAACATAAAAATGTTGAGAAAGACGAATAATTGTAAGATATATGGTGTTAGAAAGGAGACACTTTAAACATCATTTCAAAAAAAGAAATGAAATGAAACAATGCAGGCCTTTGACCATTACAAAAATGAATGTTTGTCACATATGGTGTAAAACAAGTCACTCAACTCAGACATTATTTATATATATATATATATATATATATATATATTGCAGGCCTTTCACCACTACAAAACATCATATTTGTGACCAAAAAAAAATGAAACTTTGCCGGCCTTAGTTACAAAGATAAATCTTTGTTATTTCACAAAAAATGTAGATCTTTTTAAGAAAAGAAAGGACAAAAATAGGTAGACAAATGTGGGACCCGTCCATGATTTCCCTTCGATTCAAATTTGGTCAAACTTTTCATCCAGCTCAACCTAATTATCCCATGGACAATGTCCACGACTGAGCAATTTTTTTAAAAAGAAAAAAAAAATTCTAATTTTTACTTGGCTTTTGAATTAAATCCCCTCCATCCAAATCCAATGTTTTATTTGTTTGGTGTTTATTAAAACCCAACAAATTCTATAGAAGATCTAATCCAATAAAATATTCCCATTTATAGCCTATCTCCGGTTTAGAGAGAGAAAGAAAGTTTGGAACTAAAATTTTGAAGAAAGAGAAAGAAATTGAAGAGAATGAAAAAGAATAAGAAAACACCCACACCAAAATATACCTAAAAGAATGAACAATCACACACTACAATAATTTATGTTTTTTGTTCAGATCGACAAAACCTATAAACAAAGAAACAAGGTAGGGATGAGCGTAACAAAGAAGATATGCATATGATTGTTGGTGTACGGTTGGTGGAACTAAGTTGCTGAACAGTGCGCCTGCAAATACGGTTAACTACAAAACAAAAAATCAAGTTAGTAGAAAACGGCTGAGTCACGGATCACGTTCTCTTTAAGATGTTTCGCGACTCTGCTTGGTGTGCAAACAGTCGGAGTTGTCACGTCGTCCCCAGGATACAACAGCCGGAATCTCGATCGGAGCTGCACTGGAACCGATCAGAAAACGTACACTCTAAATGACTTGCTCGAAAACTTACAAAACATATAAAGTAATTTGTGGAAAATAAAAATGAGAGGAGGAGGAGAAGAAGAGAGTATTTCGTGAGAGAGGAGTGTGAATGATTTGTTGGAAAGGATAAACATGAGAGGAAGAGTGGAGTTTATATAGGTGTGGAAAGTATTAACGGTCCCCGTTAACTTTAACGATCGGTTATGAATATTAAATCTTCAACGGTCACGGTTACGGATGTTAGAGTGTACTAGATGAATACGGTCAGAGGGTTACGACGAATGAAAGAACCGTTGACAACGGTCAATGTTTTAAATAATTAAATAATAACGAAAAAAACATTTTAAGTAATAAATAAAAAAACATTTTTGAATAAAAAATAAATAAATAGGTAATAAAAAAATATTATTATTCCTCACCATACCACACGGACAAACGGCGGTGCGCATGCGAAAATATCGACAAGTCCACATTTATCCAACTCCCCGCCACCTCCAAAACTTAGGGGCCCTTAGGGCCCAAACCCAAAAGTAGAGGGATGAGTATTTGAAGATAGATTCACCTTCCAAATCTATCAATGTGGGACAACAACATTTGAAATAAAATAATAATATACTTTTCTTTCATCTTTTGTAAATATTTTTCATCAACAATTCCTCACTTGAAATTTTTTTACTAACAGTCTCCCACTTTTAAAAATTTTTAAAAACATTTTCATCAAGCAGTGCAATTTGTATAATATTGTGCATAAGCAAAGGTGTCTGTCAACTTGAACCTTTACGTAGTGAAGATGATTTAGAATATGATAAAGTAACTCTTGGTTTTGAATTCTATCTCTAACAACATATTACACATAACATTATTCAAGTGTAGTTCTAAAAAGCTCGTGCTTTAAGGCCTAGCACTTCTATCCAGTATAGTGGACGCTCTAGAGAATTTGTATAAAGTTCTATAGAAAGCGGCCCTCATTTCCACATCCACAAAGGTGAGTCTATCAAGAGTACTTCTGTAGCTAGGTATTCCACTTGACATCAAGTATAGATTAAGAATGATGTTCAACCTTTTCATTCGCTTCAAGATATCATGCTAACCATAAGAATGGAACTCCTAATTGTTCTAGCATGATTCTCTACATATCACTTGTGATCAGTTATTACCTTTTGAACTTATTTCTTGGGATCTCCAGTCTACAAGTTGGATTTACCTCACTAGTGATTTATTTTTCTATAGGTTTGAGTCTCATTATTTCTGAGGTTTTAAAAACCTTTTCTCTGGCCAGTTCTTTCGTCAAAGGATCTACCAAGTTTTCATCAATCCGTACGTGATCCACTATAACTGCACCAGTAGTGAGAAACTCTCTAATGGTACTGTGCTTACAACATATTTTTCGTCTCTTTCCATTGTAATAACAGTTCTGAAATTTTGCAATAGTTGCAGTACTATCGCAATGGATCGGTATGGCTGGTACCGATTTATCCCATATAGGAATCTCATATAGCAAGCTTCGAAGCCAGCTTGCTTCTTACCAAATCTCTAATTGTATTTTTTTTCTAGCTCTTACTAGTGCTATCATCTCGTACCCCATCGTTGACTTGGCTAGAATAGCCTGTTTCTTGGATTTCCAAGCAACAGCTCCAACTACTATATTGAATATATAGCCACTGGTAGCCTTAGAGTCATCCGAGAGAGAGTTCCAATCAGCATCGTTGTAACCTTCTAGGACACCGAGAAACTTTTGATAATGTAATCCTAGATTTTGGGTTTTATTTAAGTATCTCATGAGTCTCTCTATAGCATTCCAATGCTCTATACTAGGTCTGCTTGTAAACCTCCATAGTAATCCTACAACATAAACTATGTTTGGTCTAGTGCAATCACCAACATACCTAAGACTGTCGATGATGCTCGCATACTGAGATTGGTTAACACTGTCACTAGTGTTCTTGAACAATTTTACACTATGATCATAAAGAGTGCAAGCAGGTTTACTATCAAAATAATTATACTTTTTTAGAATATTTTTTATGTAGTGAGATTGATCCAAAGAAATCTCATTTTCAGACCTAGTGATTTTTATACCTAAGATTACATTAGCTTCTCCTAAATCTTTCATGTCAAAATTTGCACTAAACATTGATTTTACATCATTTATGACGTGCAGATTTGATCCAAAGATTAACATATCATCTACGTATAAGCATATAATAGTGCATAGGCTATTTTCGTACTTATAGTAGATGTATTTGTCACTTTCGTTAACTTTGAATCCTTTAGATATAAGAAGATTGTCAAATTTCTCATGCCATTGTTTAGATGATTGTTTTAGTTCATAGAGAGATTTATCTAATTTACAGACTTTGTTTTCTTGACCATGAACTATAAAGCCTTTAGGTTATTTCATATAAATCTCTTCTTCGAATTCACCATTTAGGAAAGCGATTTTGACATCCATTTGATGTATTAAAAGATTATTAATGGCTTCTATAGAAATCAACACTCTAATTGAGGTGATTCTGGTCACTGGGGAGAAGGTATCAAAGAAATCTATGTTTTCTATTTGTCTAAAACCTTTAGCTACGAGTCTAGCCTTGTAATTGTCTACTGTACCATCTGGTTTGAGTTTCTTCCTCAGAACCCATTTGCATCCTATGGCTTTGCAGCCAGGGGATAGGTATACTAAGTGTCAAGTTCTATTTGACTCAAGAGAGTCCATTTCATTGTTAATAGCTTCTTGTCATAAGTTGGCATCTACTGAGGATAGGGCTCTTGTTAGATCTTTAGGGTCTTCTTCTATGTTATAGGTTTCGAAGTCGTCTCCAAAGTCTTTAGAGGTTCGTATTCTTTTGCTTCTTTTAGGCTCAGGATCTACTTCCTCACTTGAACTTTGAGTTCTAAATAAGGGTAAACTACTGACATTTAAGCCCCCACTAGTTCTTGATTTGAAAGGAAATCTATCCTTAAAAAAATCAACATCATTTGTTTCTATAATTACTTGGTTTACTAAGTCATAGAACCTATAGGCTTTACTGTTGATTGCATATCCAATAAAGACACACTCATAGGCTCTACTAGCAAGCTTTTTCCTTTTAGGATTTGAAATTCTAACAAAGGCTAGACAACCCCAAGTTCTGAAATATGACAAGTTTGGTTTCTTATTCTTAAGAACTTCATAAGGTGAAGTTGTATTCTTAGATTTTGGAATTCTATTAAGAACATAACACACTGTTTGAATAATTTCACCCTACCAATATAGTGCACCTCCTGAATCAAGTAAAAGAGCAAGTACTAATTCTGTTAGAGTTTTATTTTCTCTTTCGACTTTACCGTTCATTTCAGGAGAATAGGATGTTGTCTTTTCATGTATTATTCCATGTGTGTTATAAAAGTTGTTAAAGGAAACTGAATCATATTTAGTTCCCCTATCACTACGAAGACTTTTAATTTTTCGATTAAACTGATTTTCTATTTCAGTGACGAATAACTTAAACATGGCAAATGCATCACTTTTATTTTTCAACAAGTAAATAAAAGTATAATCAGAACAGCCATCAATAAAAGTTGTAAAATATATTTTACAGTTCCTAGTCAAGACACAATCAAATTCACATAAATCAGAATGAATTAAATCTAGAGGCTCAATATTCCTAATTACAGATTTATGCGAAGTCTTGGTTATTTTAGCTTGACTACAATGTTCAAAAATTTCAAACTATTTTACTGATAACTTAGGAATCATGTTTAACCTACGCATGTTGCTAATTATTCGTTTATTAACATGGCAGAGCCTAGCATGCCAAGTATTAAAAGAAGACTACATGTAAGCAGAAGACTGAGTTTTATTCATTTCAAGGTTTAGCTTAAACATTTCATCAGTTACATAACCCATTCCTCACAAACACATTATTTTTAGTAAGAGTAAATAAGTTTGCCCCTATAGTCTGAGTGAAGCCCGCCTTGTTGAGGAGATAGTCCGAGACTAGATTCTTTCTTATCTTTGAAGTGTGTAGAACTTTCTTCAGAATGACCGTCTTGCCATAGGTGAACTTCAGTTCCACTTCGTCGATTCCAGCAACCTTAGTTGTGTGGTGGTCCCCCAGAAGTATTTTTTCATCTTTAGTTTCATTATATTTTTTAAAGAGACTAAGGTCGTGACAAACATGATGTGTGGTGCCAATGTCTAGCCACCAACCTTCAGAACCTCCGATCACATTTATTTTTGTGATCATGGCACAAAGTTCTACCTTAGTCAGGTTCGTCTGCACAACAGGACGATTCTTGTTCCTACAATTCCTAGCTAAGTGACCAGATTTATTACAATTGTAACAAAGAAATTGTACCGTACTTTCATACTGGGTTTCTGACTTTTCTGGTTTCTCTGGTTGCTGGGACCTCGATTTTGGATCGTCGTCTTGTTCCCCTTTGGCTTTAATTCGAGTTTTAGAATGGTAGTGGAACTCCTTTTGGGAATGGCGTTCACCTCTTCCTTCTGACAAGTTTTTGGACTTCCTCCTCGATCTTCATGCGGGTTATCAGACTTTCCAGGGAGAACTCCTTTGTCTTGTGCCTCAGGGTATTCTTAAATTCCTTCCACATTGGAGGTAATTTGTCAATAATAACAACAACTTGGAATTTGTTATCTAAAGTCATACCTTCACTTGTTATCTCATGGACAATTTTCTGTAGCTCATGGGATTGGACCTCTATAGATCTATCATCCGTCATCTGGTACCGTAAGTATCGAATGACTACATACTTCTTTGATCCAGCTTCTTCGGTATCGTACTTCTTCTGTAGGGCATCTCAAACTTCTTTTGTCGTGGATTTTGTACTGTAATAATCATACAATTCATCCGCTAACCATTCAAAATAAGATTTTTGCAAATAAAATCAATTTCTTTCCATGCTTCAAAAAATTGGAGTTGCTCTAGGGTTGGATCAGTTTAAGCTTCCCGATGGTGCATGCAGCGGCAACCTTCTTGAGTGTTAAGAAAAACATCTTCTGTTTCCACCATTTGAAATGTGCTTCTTTGAAACGGAATGGACGATTGAGATAAGAGGAGAGGAAAATCGCATTGGTTTGAGCCGACCATCACGTTGTAGAATGAAGCGTCTTAAAATTGTTGGTGCACGGTTGGTGGAATTGAGTTGCTAGATAGTGCGTCTGCAAATATGGTTAACTGTAAAACAAAAATACAGGTTAGTAGAAAACGACTGAGTGACAGATTACTTTCTCTTTAAAACGTTTCACAACTCTGCTCGGTGTGCAAACAGTTTGAGTTGCCACGTTGTCCCTAGGATAAAACAGCTAGAATCTCGATTGGAGCTGCACAGGAATCGATCGAAAAACGTACACTCTAAATGACTTGCTCAGAAACTTACAAAACATAGAAAGTAATTTGTGGAAACAAAAATGAGAGGAAGGGAAGAAGAAGAGAGTATTTTGTGAGAGAGGAGTGTGAATAATTTTTGGGATGGATAAAAATGAGAGGGGGAGTGGGGTTTATATAGGTGTGGGAAGTATAACGGTTGCCGTTAACTTTAACAGTCGGTTACAGATATTCAATCTTCAACGATCACGGTTACGGATGTTACAGTGTAACAGATGACAACGGTCGAACGGTTACAACGGATGAAAAAACCGTTGACAACGGATGAAAAAACCGTTGACAACGGATGAAAAAACCGTTGACAACATGAAAAAACCGTTGACAACGGTCAACGTTTTAAATAATTAAATAATAAGGAAAAACATTTTAAGTAATAAATAAAAACGTTTTTGAATAAAAAATTAAATAAATAGGTAAAAAAATATTATTATTCCTCACCACACGGACAAACAGCAGTGGGTGTGTGAAAATATCATCAAACCCACATTTATCTAACTCCTCACCCCTTCCAAAACTTAGATGCCCTTAAAATCCAAACACAAAAGTAGAGAGATGAGTATTTGAAAATGGTTTCGCCTTCCAAATCTATCAATGTGGGACAACAACATTTCGAATAAAATAATAATATATTTTTCTTTCATCTTTGGTAAATATTTTTCTTCAACAATTATTTATGATGCATGGTGCTACAAACAATCCACTCTTCATTATTTGTCAAGAAACAACAAAACTTTGCAACATATGGTGTTAGAAACAAGACATTCGACATTATTTTCAAAAAAGAGTAAAAATTGTCATGCATTTGACTATTACAAATATGTATTTTTGCGACACACAGTGTTAGGACTCTATATGATTTTTTGGATAACAATGAAACTTCATACGCAAACTTTATAACCCTTTTGACCATTAATATAAATGAATATATTTGTGACATGTGGTGTTAGAAACCAGCCACTAGGCATCATTTTTCCAAAAAGGAATGACACTTTATGGCCCTTTTATCCATTACCAATATCCCATTAAATACAACAAACATAAAAACAAGTTAGAAACCTAACAATAAACAATACTACTTGCCGGCTAAACTTAAGTTTTCAAATATAAAAAAGATGCTATCATAAGCATCAAAGTCGTCTTCTTGATTCACATCTTCCTTACATAAAATTATATTCAATTCATCGACCTTCATCCGAGTTCATCAATGGCGGATTTTGAAAGCTACATAATTCTCTTCCTCATATGGTTAGTTTCCACCTTAATAATTCGTTTACTCTTTGCCAAAAACAAACATAACTCTCATCTTCCTCCAAGCCCTTTTGCTCTCCCCATCATTGGCCATCTCCATCTCCTCGGTCCGTCGCCCCACAAAGCTTTCCACAAGCTCTCGACCCGCCACGGACCTATAATGCACCTCCGTTTAGGATCGGTCCCTTGCGTCGTAGTTTCCTCACCTGAAACCGCAAAACAAGTCCTCAAAACTCATGAATCTTCCTTCTCAAACAGACCCCATTTGTCAGCAGTTGACTATCTAACCTATGGCTCAGCTGATTTCTCCTTTGCTCCTTATGGACCTTATTGGAAGTTCATGAAGAAGCTTTGTATGTCGGAGCTCCTCGGAGGAAGGACGCTGGACAGCCTCCGCCCCATGAGAGAGGATGAGATTCGTCGGTTCTTACAGTCGTTGAAATCGAAGGCAGCGGATGGAAAAGAAGTTGATGTTGGAGGAGAGTTGATGAGGCTGAGCAACAATGTGATATCAAGAATGACATTGGGGAAAAGATGTGCTGAAGAAGAGGAAGAGGCTGAGGGAATAAGGAAATTGGTGAAGGATATAGCTGTACTTTCAGGGACTTTCAATGTTTCAGATTATATTTGGTTTTGTAAGAATTTGGATCTGCAAAGGCTTGGGAAAAGGCTTAAGGAAGTTCGTGAGAGGTTTGATGAGATGATGGAGAGAATGATAAAGGAACATGAAGAGAGTTGTAGTGATGGAAAAGTGAAGGATTTGCTTGATATTTTGCTTTGTAAGTTTGGAGATGAAAATTCAGAGGTCAAGTTGTCAAGAGAGAATATTAAGGCCTTTGTTCTGGTAAATATATATTTATTTATCCTTTCGCATTATATTCATTTTAATTTAATTTTCTCTTTGTTTACTTAAACTCCAGCCTCAAAAAAGTTTTCAAATTTTTAGTTTTTATTTAATAATTTAGATTTGGATATAATTTCTATTTAAAGGGATGTTTGGTGCACCGACTTCATAAGTTGGTGTTAAATAACTCAACTTTAATAGTGTCAATTTTAAAGTTTTCAAATTTTATCGAAAAACTCTCTATTTTTTTCTCAATTGCACATTTATCGAAGAGTTTCATCTTATAATTGTTCACCTCAAATACAAACGAACTTCATAAGTCAACTCAGTGTTCCAAACACTCTCTATAGGGGTTGTTCCTTGATCAAAAACTATGGTTAAGTTGTCAAAGTTTAGGATGAAGCTGTTATGTTGCTCTTCACTAAAACATAAAAGACACTAGAATACTCAGAAATCAACACACTCGTTGAAGCAATACATTTTAACCAACTTTATTGACATGTGATGCGATTAGAGATATCATAGGGAGATGTCGGGTTGGAATGTCATTCCTCGTCTCCATCCCCGTGAAATTCTCCACAGGGATTGGAGTAGGCATTTTCCATTGAAAATTTGATGGATCGGGTTCTTCGCGAGAAATTTTTCCCCATTATTTTATTTTTTATTTGAAAAAAACTAATTAATTTAAATCATGAAGGTAAGAAAAATCTAATTAAATAATTAAATCTATCATTATTATTGTTGTTAGTTTTATATGACAATTGAATTTAAAAATAAATTAGTCAAATTTTGGCCTAAAAAACTAGTTAACTTTTTAGTAAAAAGGAATAATCATAAATCAAATTATTCACCTATATAATCTATATTAAAATATTGAATTTAAACATATTCATTATCTTGGCCAATAAACAATCAAACTTAAAATTTATAATAATAACGTAATCTTACGTAACTACACTAAATAAATAAGGTATAATCGGTGGGTTCGGGTAATGGGTAGGGACAGTGTCAAGTAATGCATTCTTCGTCCCCATCCCATCTAGCTCATGGGGAATTTTGTTCCCCTACTCCCTCTCCCATTCCCTGGCTAATGGGGGAATCCCGTCCAGTGGGGCAAGTTTCTACTGGGCCCGTTCTATGGAGAAATTAGATAGCTCTAGATGTGATATATTCTTTTTCTCTCCCAACTAACTTTTTTCAAAATGCACTTTTCATCTTTTTTTTTTTCACGAAAACTTATTCAATAGGGTTGTTACACTATAGTTTCTTTCTCCTAAATTTTTTTCGTGTTAGTTACATGAATTGGAAATTTTACACAAAAAATCCTCTTTTAAACCATATATTTCATAATTGATCTTTCGTTTGAATTATTTTCATTAGAGACTTTTAGCTATAATTTTAGACCATTCTAACATTTTTCTTCATCAACTCCACGTTTTGTAGGTTATATTTTATTTCTTATTGAGTGAAATTCGAAATTCTGACGTCCTAACGTTTCAAATTAAGTTGGGGTCATTACTCAAATTAAAATAATATTTCAAAACATGACCTATGTATATCTATATATATATTTATAATTACTTAAGCCAAACTTCACCAAATCAAACATTTTTTCCTAAACTTTCAAAGTACATTAATTAACATCTATATAAATTAATCTTAAAAAAACCAATTTATACACTTAATTAATTCAAGATAATTAAAATAAAACTATCTCAAATTGAATTCTACAGAAATTGATTTATTTTCAAATATTAATTTTTTTTACCTCATTTAATATGGATTTAACCATATTTATTTTTCCTTAATTATAGGAATTTTGATTTTTTTTTAACAGATCTTATGTAATGTTTATTATTTTATTTTAAATTTGAAATGGTCCTAAAATTAGGGAGATAATTATTTTCTTCCTAGTGTTGCATTTCTTCTTTGTCGTTGGTTTTGACATTCAATCCATAATCATCGTTTTTATGCCCATATATGTTGTATTCATTCAATTTTTTTTTCAAGCTTTGATCTCCCTTCTATTATAAAATGCTCGATTTATATTCAAAATTCACCATTTGACTTTGTTTACTTTAAATATATATGAAGTTATTTCAAATGAAGTACAGAATTCGTATTTTATTTTTATTATCGTCTATATTAAGATATATATTTCACCCATGTTGTCATATTTATATGTATATAGTTCTATGATATGATATATATCTCATATTCCATGTACTTTATCATATATATACTTGTATATTTAGTTATTTTGCAAACATATTTATGTCCCATGTTATACCATTTTCACCTTTATTAATAATAATAATTATGTTAAACATGTGATAAGTTAGAGCATAGCTATGAAAAATCAAATACAATTCATTAGCATCCTCAGAATATTTTGAAAATGTACAGATTTAAGATTAACTGTTTCATTCTTGTGAGATTTCTCTAATTTGGGATAGGAAAAATGGGAGAGGGGTCTTAATTTAACATGTATATTATTTATAATATATTTATATTAGTGGCATTTTGTTGCTTCTTTGTATGTTTCGTAGTTTTTTCTATAATGTAATACAAATATTGGTTTTCACCTCCCATGTTAATACTAAATTCATTTTTACATAGAAATATTGACACGTCTACGAAAATTTAATATTATGTGAACAACATCCATAAAAAAGGATTTGTGATTTGTTATTTGGAATAATTTTGTAGGACATATTTGCAGCAGGAACAGACACATCAGCCATAACAACAGAATGGGCATTAGCAGAGCTAATAAACCATCCAAACATAATGAAGAAAGCAAGAGAAGAAATTCATAAAGTTGTAGGAAACAACAAAGTGATTGAAGAGTCAGACATTCCCAATCTTCCCTATCTCCAAGCAATAGTAAAAGAGACATTAAGGCTTCATTCAAGCCCATTGATAGTGAGGGAATCAACTGAGAGTTGCACAATAAATGGTTATGAAATTGCACCAAAGACTCAAGTTTATGTGAATGTTTGGGCCATTGGGAGAGACCCAAAACATTGGGAAAATCCTCTTGAGTTTGAGCCAGAAAGGTTTATGGACAGAGAAGGGAGTGTGATTAGTGGTGATTTGAGAGGGCAAAATTTTCAGTTGTTGCCATTTGGAAGTGGGAGAAGAAGCTGTCCTGGAACAACTCTTGCTTTGTTGATGGTTCAAACCACTTTAGGTTGTATGGTTCAATGCTTTGATTGGAAGGTTAATAATGGGAAAGTTGATATGGAAGAAGGGCCTGGCCTTACTCTTCCTAGGGCACACCCTTTGGTTTGTGTTCCCAACCCTTGTTTAACTCCATTTCCACCTCTTTGATTACACTCATATTATCTTTGGGTAATTCATAGATTACAAAGTAGAGATGTCTAACTTGTTGAAGTATACTCTACGAGTTAATGCATTTATGGTTTTAGCTCAAGTAGGACATGCTATTTAAAACTTTGTGTATGTTTCGATATGTGCTTTGATACAACATTTGAAAGAAGCCAGATTTTAACTTCTAACATCTTAATTGAGGATATATGTCTTAAGTAGCTTAGTTATATATTTTGGTTGGCGATATTAAATAGAATTTGCATTTAAGAAATATAGTTCCCACATTTTGACCCAAGCCACAAATAGATTTGTACACATTGAACCATAAGTTAATTTTATCATTTTTATTCATTGACATCTTGAACCAATATATATATATATATATATATAGTAGGTTTTTTTATAAGTTTTGTCATGGAATTTCAGACATGTATTTAAGTACTGTTTGGATCGCTGAGCTCGTTATCATATATAGTTAATGATTGTTATAGTTTATGAATTATAATAATCGATGTTTGAGTACAAACTAATTTAGTATGAGTTACAAATGAAGAAAGATGATGGCAAAATATAAACATTGTAGATAATGAGAGCTTTCAAATAGTTTTACTACATTATAATAATTAGAAAGTTCAACGATTATAATGATTAACCTAGACATTAACGAGGCTGGAGTAACCTATCCCACTTGAGACAAGTTGAGAGTCCAAACACTTCTTCAATATCTTTTTTCCTTCTACTAGATTTTAATTTTTTAAAACCCAAGATATGAACAGTTGTAAACATAGATTCATAGTATTTGCAATTATAACACAATGTAAAAGAATTTGCATATATGACAAAATTTAAATTCAATTCTCGAAGTTTACGAAATCACTAATAGATAACAACCATGAAATCTATTACCAATAGATTTTACTATATTTATTATTGTTTATCAAAATTGTTATGTAATGTAATTGTTCCTTTAGTGGTTCTCAATGGTAGTGCTACGCTCATGAATGATGATATATCTCTCCAACCTATTAAAAAAAAAAAGAAAGCAAAGTCCAAACCAATCAATCTCTATTGTTTGACTTTGAAGTCTATACCTTCACTGCATATCTTTCATGAGCCAACAATCTGTCTTCCACTCATAAAACACTATTAAGCACATTCACACACAAAACCCCTTCCCCACATTCACCTTTATAAACTAAACCAAATGTCTCCACAATTACTCACTCAAATTCAAATCCATGGCTTCCAATCTCAAGAAACTCCCATGGCTCCCCTTCTTCTTCTTCATTACCATTTCCTCTGCAGAGATTTGCAATCCAAATGACAAAAAAGTCCTTCTCAAAATCAAAAAAGCCTTCAACAATCCCTACATCCTCACATCTTGGGACCCACAAACTGATTGCTGCCATTGGTACTGTGTCAAATGCGATCGTACTACCCACCGGATCATCTCCCTCACCATCTTCGCCGACGACCGTCTCACCGGCCAAATCCCACCCGAAGTCGGCGACCTTCCATTCCTACAAACCCTTATGCTCCACAAGCTCCCAAATCTCACCGGCCCCATCCAACCCACCATCGCCAAACTCCACAACCTCAAATTGCTCGACCTCAGCTGGAACAGTCTCTCCGGCGAAATCCCAGATTCCTTAAGCACTCTCAAAAATCTCTTCATTCTTACTCTCTCATTCAACAAACTCACCGGAAAAATCCCAAGTTCCCTCTCTAAACTCCCTAATTTGGGCGGCCTCCGGTTGGATCGTAACCAATTAACAGGACAGATCCCTGATTCCTTCGGCTATTTCGCGGGAGAACAAGCCCCGGATCTGATTCTTTCACACAATCAACTTTCTGGGAAAATCCCTTCTTCTTTGTCCAGATTGAATTTCACTTCCATTGATTTGTCCCGTAACAAACTTGAAGGTGATGCGTTTATGTTCTTCGGCGCCGACAAGACGATCCAGATTGTTGATTTGTCGAGGAATTTGTTGGAGTTTAATTTGTCGGAGGCGGTGTTTCCTCAGAGTTTGACTTCGTTGGATGTTAATCATAATAAGGTGTTTGGGGGTTTGCCGCCGGCGATGACGGAACTGAAATTGCAGTATTTGAATGTTAGTTATAATCGGCTTTGTGGTCAGATTCCGGTGGGTGGGGATTTGCAGAGCTTTGATTTGTATTCTTATTTTCATAATAAGTGTTTGTGTGGAGCACCGCTTGGGGATTGCAAATGATGGAGACTGTGGATAATTACAAGGACTTATCTGCAATTTCCTAATTTTATGATCTTTGTCTCTGTCTTTACATATTTGACTTCTATTTTGTGTCTTTTTATTTAAACAACTTTTCTGGATAAAATAAAGTTTTGATTATTTGAATTTTGAGTGTGGGATTTTAAGGATAGACACCATTAATATGGGAATGAATAAGTGCCGATGCCAGATTGAACTTTCAACTCAAGTATGTATAGATGTGATTGTGAAAATAAAATATTCTTTTAAAAAATATATATATATAAGAACAGAGAAGTTAATTAAAAAAAAATAGGATGTTTTATTTTAATAATATTGTTGAGAAAAATAATTAGAAGAATATAAATAGTTTTGAAAATATTTATTAAAATAGTGGTTTCCAAGATTTGGAAAAAAAAAAAAAAACAAGAGGTCTGTTTTTAACACCAATTCTTTTAATTTGTTAAAAAAAACAAGAGATCTTAATTTGGACGCCATAACTCTTTTAATTTGTTTTTAAAAAAACAAAATTAGACCTCCTTCCTTTTAAAATCATGCCCTCTCATTACTTCTTAACTTGATTTTTTTTAAATAATGTTTTTTTAATATATATTGTCAAATATAGGTGAGAATGAAACATATTGTCAAAAATGGGGTTCTGGAGTCTTGTATCGGGTACACGACTTCAAGAAGTCGTAGACCAGATACACGACTCGGGTACGAAGTCATGGATCCCGTCCACGACTCCCCTGACGTGTCTGCAGGTGTGGCAACAAGGACGGTCAAACTGTCACCCTTGCAGATAGGTCAGGGGAGTCGTGGACCCCGTCCACGACTTCGCTCGCGAAACCCTAGAAAAAGGGTTTTCTGCCTTCCTCTTCCCCCATCTCATTTTCCTTCATCTTCCCCTCTCTTCTTTTACACTTAATCTTCCCCTCTCCCATAACCTTTCATCTTCCTCTTTCCTCCTTCCTTCCCCGCCGTCCACTGCTGCCGTCGTCGTCACCACCGTCGCCGTCTAATTTTTTACGGTATGAACTTATATGGTTTTTTTTTATGTATTTCAATTTTCAAAATATTAATATTAACTTTTGACATTTTTTATACTTTACATTGTTGTTGTAGAAGCAATTATTTACCGTCGTTTCCATCATCGTTGTCGCCGTCGCCGCCGTCTAAGGTATGAATATATTAACCTTTGTACTTATATTAATCTTTGTATTTATATAATTTGTTTGTTTTTTATTCTAGTAATTGTTTTGTTTTTTTATTATTCTTGTATTTATATGTTTTTTTTATTCCTATTAATATGCATGTATATGTTTTTTTTATTCTTATTAATATCCAGTATTAATATGGATGTAGATGGATGCAATTAATATGCATGTAGTTTAATATGGATGTAGATGGATACAATTATTATGCATGTAGTTTAATATGGATGCAATTACTATGGATTTAATATGCATGTAGTGTTTTATTCTTGTATTTAATATGCATGTAGTTTTTTAGGGTTAATTTTTAAAATAATGGTCTTTTTAAAAGAATTGACAAAAAAGAGGTTGAGTTGAAAGTATTGACAAAAATA
>JBBPDJ010000023.1:10048549-10061070 GCA_037974625.1 Cucumis cinereus
CACAGGCTTGCCGCACCGTTCCCACCACCAAGTACAAGTCATTAGATAAAGTTAACAGACACCATAACCAACAATCAAATCAGACACATAAAGTGATCACAACATTAAAATTCTCATACATCAGAACACACTTAAATAACTTACAACAGGCCATGCATATTCCAAACAACAGATACACAAGAACCCAAAACTAAAACCACAGTATGGACATCATAATAATCTTCCGCCCTTATTTGCCAAAAACATGGACTCAGTAGAAGTATTCCTTACCTCAGATTACCAAGATTTCCTTAATCAAATTAGCTCCAAATGACCCTAAACACACAAGAATTCAAATTAATACTTTTTCCTTCCAAACAGAGGATATTAATCAATTTCAACCATTACCAGTCACTTTCGAACTTACCAACAAACCAACAACGAAAATGCAGAAGCGACAAAAATTCAGAGATTTGGCTCGACTCGGCTTGGCTCAGCTCGGCTTGGCTCGGCTCGGGTTGAGGAAAACAGTGGCTTGGGCAAAGCAGATCCAGCGCGGCTGAGTGAGCGTCGGGCATCAGCTCGAGCAAGGTGCGATTGTGGCGCAGACTGAAACGGATCTGCTCTGCCGACGAATGGGTGCGGCTACGAACAATGATCTGAGCGACGGCACCACCAGATCTGGCGTCTGGAGGAAGATCGACGCGGATGCGGGTTCCTTGGCTAGACGCGGCTTGGGAGGTTGGATCGGGGATAGACGGCTCGGGCGACGGGTAGATCGGCTAGTTTTCGTCGGCTCGGAGTCGCGGTTCTAGGGAGGGACGACTCGAGATGAAGCTCGGCAACTTGGCGATGGGGCTGGTGCGCGCAAGGATGGCGGCTGGGCTTCTCGGCTGGAGCAGAACTGGCGCGTGCGTGGAGCGGCTGTGGGAGGGCGGCGGCGGCGGCTTGACAGCCCTAGGGTTTTGAAACTTAGGGTTTTTTGCAAGAGAAGGAAGATTGGGGAAGGAGATGAAGTGCACGTTTCCCAATGTGCATTAAATAAAATAATAATAATAATATAATTAATATTATTATAACTTATATTATTTTATTTCTTTCCAAAATTAACCCAAAAATATAAACAACCCAAAAATACAACTTTACCAAAAATAATAAGATAAATAATAATATAAAATTACAATTTACCTTAAAAAAAGTTTGGGATGTTACACTAATTCATGAGTTGTAATTTAAAAGGTATGTTACATTTGATTACGTTTGTTATCGTTTACTAGTATTTTGTAATCGTAATAAATGTGAGCCCGACAATGAAACCTATAATCAAATATTGTAATCTGCTCAATTAGATTACCTTTTTAAAATTACGTGGGACTCACCATATATTTAATTTTTTGAAATCGATTTAACCAATCCTATTGAAAGTAACATGATTTTATCTATAACAGTATTGTTAAAAAAAACTGAGAATCCAATTTTGGGATGTTTTGCTTGGTAACTATTGATAAATGTGAATCAAAATATTTACAAAATATAGTAAAATTTAATATCTATCACTAGTCTATCGCTATATTTTATAAATATTTTCAACAGTTTTGTCATTTACAATAATTCCCTTTAATATATATATTGAGTTATCAATGTATTTTTATAAATGTTATATAGTCTATAATGGTATCGTTAAAAAAAAATAAAAAATCTAAAATTTTGAGATTTTATTTGCTTGTTATCGATACTGAGCACAAAAAATCTCAAAATCTCAAAATTTTAGATTTTTTTTAAAAATATAAAATTGACGACTTTACCAATCAAATTTTGAAATGTTATCCCATAAATCCAAAAAAATTTCAAATTTTGAAATGCTATGTGCCCATCAATATAAAAAAATCAAAAAATTTGAGATGTTATTTGTTCGATAACGATATTAAAAAAAAGCCCCATAATTTTAGCATGTTATTTGCCGATAACATATCGATAAAAAATCTAAAAAAATAAAAATTTGAGATGTCATTTGCTAGATAATAAATTTGTAAAAAAATCCAAAAAAATTCAAAATTTTAGGATGTTATTTGCTTGATTAAAACATAAAAAAATTACAAGATTTTAATGGATACATTAAACAAATAAAAAAAATCCAAAATTATGGGAGGTTGCAATATCGATAAATCAAGGTAATGATAAAAAAAATCCATTTACATTCACTAATAGTAACGACTAATTAAACGAGAACGATGTAATTAAGAGCCCGTTGGTAACGTTTTTGTTTTCTGTTTTCTATTTCTGTTTCTAATTTTTTAAGAAACGGATGTGTTTGATAACGTTCCTTGTTTCTTGCTCCCAAAATTTTAGAAACGTTTCTATAATTGTTAGAAATTTATGGAAACAAATAAAAAAGTTTCTATTGTTCCGTTTCTCTTCTTTTTTTCCTCTTCTTCTCCAAATCTTCCTTCCTTTCAATTTTTTCTACATTTTTTATTTGATTTTAATTTTTTTGAAAAATTTGTTTCAACATTTTTTTTTATTTTTTCTTTTTCTTTATTAATTTTTTAATTACAAAATTTCTCCAATATTTATATTTTATTTTATTTTTAAAATTTAAAATTTTCTTATATTTAAATTTATATAATATTTAAATTTTTATTATGTACACGTTTCTTTTATATTTCAAATTTCAACTTCCAAGATTGTCACTTTTATTTTTGTTTTTTTCTTTTTATACTTGTTTCCATATATTATAATTTTTTTTAATTAATTTTGCTATTTACAAAATAATTCTGTTATATTTATATTTTATTTTAATTTTGAATTGTAAATTTATATGATATTTAGATTTATATCTTATCTTAATTTTCAATATGCATATTAATTTTTTTATATTTCAATTTTTTAGTATTAATTTTTGCAATATGCATGTTTATATATTGTTTTAATTATATGATCTAAAATCTATTTGAATTTTTTTAGAGAAATCAAGTGGAATTTTACAGTATATAAACGTTTCTGACTAAGACATTCGTTTAGCTTAACTTTAATATTTTACGGCCACATTATTTAAATAATTATATAATTAAGTGGATTCGACTCGATAGAAAATTGACTTGAGTTAGAGATGATCATCATGATCTAATTTGGGCAACATATAAAAGATATGATACAACTTTTATTATTATATTTTAGTTGTGATTAAGACTTTCTTGTATTAGATGACATAATCTTTTGATAATTTTTTTTTATGTTTAATGTACGACACACTGTGTATCTATATATATATCGTTGTCAAAAAAAAAAAAAAACACAAGAAAACAAAACAAGAAACAAGAGATAATTATCAAATACATTTAGGTTTCTGTTTTTTTTTAAAGAAATAGGAGACAAGAATATCTATCAAACGTAGCCCCGTTACTTGTCCTCAAAAGAGAAAGAAACGTGAAATGAGAAACAAGGAACATAAAATGGAAACCTTACCAAACATACCCTAAATTAAGTTTACAAAATGGTTAACTGTTCAAAATCAATCTAATTAACCTGTTCAAAATCAATCTAAGTAACCTCAATCTAATTACTTTTACAATTGAGGTTTATTATAATTGATTCATCAATAAAAATTCTTTACGTTTATACAATTTTTCATTCCAATAACGTAAAAGAATCTCAATTATGATTCAAACTCATCAGAATTGATCTATTGATAAAATTTCGTTAGGGTTACGTCAATTTTCTATTACATATTACAGTTTGATAAATAACCTAAGTACATAAATTAAAGTTTGGATACTCAGAAAATATAGGGACCACAATCGAAGGATGGAGACGAAAATTATAATTTAATCTTAAAAAAAAAACTAATTATTTGCTAAATTTTTTGGACTAAAATATGACGAATTTGAAATTTTTGAAAAAGAAAGGTGCCCGCATCAGCTTCTTCCATCCCCTCACTACATCACCCAACCGCCGCTCCATCTTCCTCTCTTGTCCAGCCTTGGACGGCAAGCCTCCTACGGCAGCGACCTGCAGACAGCGGCGTGGGTGTACCCGACCTCAGACCACGAGCGACTTGCCTCACCGGCGACGACCCACTCAGATAGACGCTGAGTGTTCTTCTCCGGTGACCCATTTACTCGCCACCGAGTTTTAACCCACCAATCTCACTCGTATCGTGGACACGACTTTGAACGGCTTCGCGAGGCCTTGGCAACACTGTTTCTTATTTGGGCATTGAACCACTCTCGATTGGCTTCAAGTCAGTTTAACCAGTTCGGACGTTTCCGGATAGCGACCAGTAAGGTTCGGAGTCTTTTCTGTAAGATTAGGTAAGCAACGTTGCTTTAAGTTTCTTTTGGAATTGGATGGAAGTTTCGAATGTTATTATGAATCCTTGGAACTCTTCTGTTGTTATGTTTGGGTCAGTTTCGAAGTATTCGATTGATGGCTGTAGATAAAGAGAAAGTTGTTGAAGAATCTGTTACCAGTCGCTTGTTCAAAATTATCCTCAGCTGGGACTATTTTCGGCTCCTCAAGAATTCCAAAGTTCGTTTACTTGACCTCAATTATCCGCTGTTTATTAATGTTTTTCGATTTTGGCTTCGTTTTGTTTACTTTCAGTCTTCTTGAAAGCAGAAACGCAAGGAGGAAGATGGAGATGGAGCGTCATTGGGTTTAAAGGAAGTGAAGTCCACATATAAAGGTGTTGACGATTATATCTCTACTTTTGAGCCGCTTTTGTTGGAAGAAATCAAGGCTCAGATTATACAGAGGAATGACGATGAAGAAGGTATTCTTTTCCTAATGCATTGGTCTCTTTGAAAAGGGAATTGTGATTAGTTGTATTTTTACGTTTTCTATATTTTGTAATGGTTACTTTGAGATGTAAGCGCCGTTTCTAGATTACACTAGTTTGAGTTTCTATGATTAATAATTCTCCTCTACGTTATCACTTGTCTTAAATTTTAGCACTTGGGATTTGCAGCGTCAGATTGGAAGTTCAGGGCAATCATGGAGTGCAATGAAGTTAATGGATTTCACTTCCCAGAGATAGTGTATCTTAGAGACGAGGACTTAAAGGATGAAGACAGCGAAAAGGGTGACTTCCTATCACCAAATGATCTTTTGCTTCTCTCCAAGGAGAAGGTGAAGGAAAAAAATAAAATAAAAGAACTTCTACTCTCATTTCATCTCCTCCCTCCCCCCAACATCATATTGAAGTTTAGAGAACTGAAGTGAAAAATTGCTTTGTGGTCGTTTTTGTTCCCTAGGTAGTCTCCATATGGAACATTTTTCTTCAAACTCTGCTGGCTTTCTTCCCTTTCTTCTTTTAGGTCTGATATAGCTTAGGCTAAGAGAAAATTGAGTCTAATGAACATCGAGTTTGAAAAAAAAAAAATATGGAAAACCTAAATGGGGGAATAGAACGAGCAAAGAGTTAGTTCACATTTGCATTGTTATCCTTTGCAGCATTTAATTCTGTTCAGAATCCTCCTAAATGCTTTGATTTGTATGGCTATTAAACTTGGTTTGAAGTTCAATTTTCTCTTCTCATGGCTGACATCCAAGTATATAATGCAGTTTCAGGAAAATACAAAACTACCCACCACATATGCCTTTGCATTAGTGGAAAGTCGCCAACAAAGTAAACTCAGGCTTCGAATGTATTTGGCAGGAGAAGTCACACATAAAGGCGTAGAGGCAATCGTATCTTCTCCCAGACTTCTGAAAGTGCAGTCCCATATTACTTCGTCTAGTAAAGATGGAATATATATTTACAGTTTAAAGGTAAAAATTTCCCATGATTGCTAGTTTCTGTAAGTTTTCTGCACGGTGGCTTTTTCCTTCTTGTTGCTGGTTTTTAATAATATTATTATTATTTATTAGTTCATAGATACTAACTGCAAAATAATTCTCTTATTTGTGGTTAGATGTTTTCTAAGATATTTGCTGATTTTGCAGATTTGCAGTTTATCAACCATCATTCGTGAATATATAGCATTGTGGTCTATTAGTTCTCTACCTTTTAAGGAAATGATATTAGCAGCTGCTGATAAGAATACTGGTAAAGATCAAGCCTGGAAAATTTCCAAACCTTTGCAGGATTATATGCAAGAAAATCTTAATGAATCCCAACAGGCAGCTGTACAGGTCAGTAAGTAGCGGTTTGATGATTATTTTTCGTTTTCGCTTCTGATGATTGGTGGTTTAAATTCTTCAGGGTTCATGCATTCAAGTGCCTGTACCTCCCTCCCTCTCTTGTCCCTTCACCTGCTCTCTGATTTTTTAAATTATTTAGCAGGCTTAATTTATGGCATCTATTTTCTGAATGTATACAATTCTTAATTGCAGGCTGGTCTGTCGCGTAAACCGTTTGTTCTCATACAGGTCCATGTTATTACGCTTGTATTTCTTTTATCTATAATTTTACTTTCTTAGAAATGCTATAGCCTGTTGGCCTGTTAAACGTTGTATCAGTTTATTGTTTGTATGGAGGTGCATCTTTAGTTGAGATTTTCCTTGTTATCTTAGAATTCACTTTTACCAAATTCACAAGAACCCATAATATCTTAGAAAACAAAATTTATTAGATGCTTTTTGGATTGGAAGTGCTATTAATTTGCAGATTTTGAAGTGAACTATTTTCTTGCTATTTGTTTTTATTTTATTTTTGTGAAGTTTTCTTAGTGGTAGACATGCTATTTGGAGGTAGCCTATGGAGTCCTTCACCTCTTGTTCTCTCTCTCTATTGGACTTTTTATTCAATCCTTTCCCATATGTGCTTTTTATCTTCTATGATTGAATAATTCCTTACTTCCTAATGAGATTGTTTTTAACACCCAACCAAAAAAAAAAAAAAAAAAAAAACTTTTAACTTTATTAGTATTTCTTTCACATAAAGAGGAATTGAAGCACACATTTCTAGAACCTTTAATTCCATGAACAAGGAGCCAAAGGCACAGTCACAGATGGTCTGATATTTACTAAGTTCATTTCCTTGTTTTTTTAATTTAATTTAATTTTATATTTTATTTGGTTGTTGTAATTAATGGCAGTCCACATAAGAGTTCTTTGAATAAGGTCTCTGTTTTAGTCTTTTAATTAGTTGAAATGTGACTTTTAGCTTAGATTGTATATTTCAGAAATATGTACAAATTGCGGGCGGACTTGCAAAGTATTTTCAAAACAATATTACTATTTTTAAAGTACAAATACTGAATATATTATACCTTCTAGGGTCCTCCAGGAACAGGGAAGACACAAACCATCCTTGGGCTTCTTAGCGCCATTCTTCATGCGACACCAGCAAGGATGCACTCCAAGTAAAAGAAACCAAAAAACTTTATCTTCCAGCATTGCTCAAGCAACAGTTTTTTGAAGTGCAGGGTCTCAAATTATTGCTTTTTCTCCTTTGTAGGATTGGTTTGATTGAAACAAGACATGGATCAGAATTACATGTGAGGGAAAAGTATGTCACTGTTTTTACATCTATTGTTCATCATCACTATGTATGAAGGATAGAGTTGGAATCATTTGATGTGCATATAGCTTACTTTGATGTCTATGTTTTTATTTTCAACTGTTAATAAATTGCCAAATTTATTTTTTCCTTCTTTGTAATGGGTTGTTCTTCTATTTAAGAAAATCCTTCTCTCTTTATGAAATATACAAGAAATATATTATTGGCAGTTGTGTTACCATGTCCATGTTGTGTAATATTTGTTTCTTGTGCCTTGTATCCATGCTTCTTAGTCCTGTTACTTTCAGAATCTGTATCAAAATTATTTGATGCAGATAAATTTGTTCTACTGTATGAAAAAGGTATATGTTAAAGACTTCTTTAAAAATGTTTTTACAGATACGATCACTGGAATCAAGCATCACCATGGTTAAATGGTATAAATCCTAGAGATAATCTAATGCCAGTAAATGGTGATGATGGTTTTTTTCCTACCTCAGGAAATGAACTGGTAAGTTGAAGTATAGACATTGTATCCAGCTAACCCCTCCAAGTCACGGATCCTTACTTTATTTTCTATGCAGAAACCAGAAGTAGTAAAGTCAAATCGTAAGTATCGTGTACGAGTGCTTGTATGTGCCCCATCTAACTCTGCTCTTGATGAGATTGTTCTGCGCGTTCAGAACACTGGTAAAGTTATATCCCTTCTACCCTCCCACTTTTCCCTCTCTACTTGTTCATCACCCTTCTGAACTGTACTGTATTCTAATTTGGATTTCATTGACTTGGAAACTATGGATAACTATTAGGGGACTGTACTGTTAAGTGTCTGTTGCTGTGTGGAGTAACTATTAGGGAACTGTACTGTTAAGTGTCTTTTGCTGTTTGCAAGGGCTAAGTAGGAAGTGTTGCGTAAGTTGTTGTGTCTATCAATGACCATAAGCATCCAATTGAATTAAACCTGTTTTTTGGTAATAAACATTGTCCATTATCTATTGACAAGAACGAGTGAAAAAGGAAAGGGGAGATGTAGGGATCCTTCCTAACCAAAGTTAAGGGAAACTACAAAAGAGCTCTACTTTTGACATTTGTCAACATAGACTACTTAGTTCATTGTGTAGTCTTGTTGTGTTTCAAGTTAAATGGAGATGTAGAAAGAAAACAAAAATATATATCTTTTGTTCATCTACGACTTAGTGGGCATGCGTCAATATATGCACAGTGTATGGAATATATATTCTGTGTTGCATAGTATTTGTAGTATGTCATCATTTCGAATCCACCAAGGCTAGTTTTTTCTGCTTTGGCACATATATATTGTGATGGGCATGCACTATTTGAAATATGTTTCTCTAATGCTGAAGAATATTGATCTCCGTTTCCTACATTTGACCATATGAGGGAGCCATGATTCTTTTTATGAAAGGGCCACTTGCTACAGTTTAATCCCTGTACACACTATTGGGTGCTTCGTTGTTGCAACCTAACATAGTTTCTATCTTTTCTCCCCTTTTTTGTGTGTTTTGGCAAGTGTAGGTGTACGTGATGAAAATGATCATCCCTATACTCCTAAAATTGTGCGCATTGGACTGAAACCCCATCCTTCCATAAAGGCGGTCTCCATGAAAGAACTTGTATGCATCTGGGAATATTCAGAACTACATTGAATATGCTCTGTCTCTCTTAGATACACAGACACACAAACACACAGTCACTCACTCAAACACCCATAACCTATGTGCATCTTTTTCGAACACACACAATGTGATACCATCCTCAATTATCTCAAAACATGTTAAACATATCATTGCATGTACAGAATGATTTCTGCATGCATGTTAGATGCATAGCACCATTTTCAAAAAGTGAAACCAGCAAGAAGGTAAGAGAGGAAAAGAGATACCAATATTAATTTGAAACTAGCAGGAAGATTAGAAAAGAGGGAATAATATTAATGATTAAGTTGGTTGACATAGTTTCCTTTACAGGTGGAACAGAAGAAAAACAGTATGAATACGGGCAAAGAGAAGAGTGGAGCTTCAGGGACAGACTTGGACAGTATCCGTTCTGCAATTCTAGATGAGAGTGTTATTGTATGTAACATTTCTCCTATTGTTGAGCCTTTCTGTGTAGGCTCATGACAACTTTGCCCCCTCAGTATTTTCTTACTTTGGCAGGTTTTCTCCACACTCAGTTTCAGTGGTTCTTCTCTGTTTAGCAAATGGAATCGGGGTTTTGATGTTGTTATAATAGATGAGGCTGCACAAGCTGTAAGTGCTGCTTTTAAATTTCCAATGTTGCTTTTAGTCTAATTGAGTAGCATAATAATTGTAGAATATACTGTAGAATCTTTGTTAATGAATCCATTGTTATGAATACAAGAAAACAATTTTCTAGAATTAGAAAGCAAACTAATCCTAATCCTAATTAATCAAACAAACTAATTGTAATCCTAATTAATCAAGAATTTGACCAAAGATAGCCCAATTTACCCCAATCCTATTACATCACTAATTTTCGTATTAGATACTGGCATAAGATCTTTCTAGGTTGTTTTGGATAAGTAGTTGCTTCTTATTAAATCTCTTCTTATAAGAACTTCTGTAACTATTCTTGCATTGGCGTCAATAACAATTAGAAAGGTCGTGGATATGAATGCCTTCCAGACCATGGGTTTGGATAAAATGAAACTCCTTTTGGGCCACAGGGGCAGTAGCATGCTTACCTCAGCTTGGATCTTCATTTTCAACCCATTGGCAAAATGGCTCTCCAACACCCATTCCATCACGTCTTTTAGAACCCATTGGCGACACCTTTTATTGCTATCATTGCTTCTTATTCCTACGTGTACATACTCTCACATTGAGAGCATATCATATTAGTGTTGACCGTCTTTTCCTTCCTTTTCTTTTATGACTTGCTTGATACAGGTGGAATTGGCAACGCTTGTTCCTCTGGCTAATGGATGCAAACAAGTATTCCTGGTACAGATGCAAAATTTCTCTCTTTTTGAATATCTTTGATTGTGAGTAGTACTATTTTAACCTATTAGACATATAGCTCTGAATATCTCAGAACACGAAAAGTGGACTGACAAGTTGTGGATGAACTATTGAAGCCTTTGCCATGTGGACTACTGCAAGCCTTTCTTGAAGATTAGCTTTTGTCTGACAACACTGCAGTTTACATTTATTTGGTTTTTCTTTGTTATAGGTTGGTGATCCAGAGCAACTTCCAGCCACTGTAATTTCTACAACAGCTAAGAAGTTTGGGTAGAATATTTTCCTTACCGGTCATAATACCTTCTTCATGTCACCATATGACAATCATTATTTATTTGGGAACTGATTAATTTGCAGATATGACAAGAGTTTGTTCAAGAGATTTCAGACAGCTGGGTATCCTGTTACAATGTTGAAGATCCAATATAGAATGCATCCCGAAGTAAGATATCTGCAGACCTTGTAAATATCATCTGCCCTTTTTGTTCTCTCTTTCAAGCAGGGTTCTAATGAAACCAGCACGTTGTGAGTGTTAATGCAAAAACAGAAAAAAATAGATAATCATCAATGGATCTTGGAACAAAGTACGACCACATAAATAGAGGCTAAGAAGCACGGACACTGACGCGTGACACGGCACGACACGACGATACGCCAATTTCTGGAAAAGTAGGATACGAAATGTTATATTTATTGTTACGGTAGAAAAGGAGTACACTAGGTTTACTTGGAAAACCCTAGGATAGGGAGAAAAAATCACTATAAAGAATCAGTTTTTATTATTTTCATACACACTATGAAAGATACAAAAGAAGACAACTTTATAGGCACTAGCATGCCCTAATACAAAAAAAGGAAATAAACTTAGGGTAAAGTAAAATACTAAAATACCCTCGGGTTATAAACTATCAATAAAACCCTTATTTCCAATACTCCCCCTCAAGTTGGGGCGTAGATGTCAATAAGAACAACTTGCTAATACACGAGTCAAAACTTGGCTTGAGTAACCCTTTGGTGAGAACATCAACAACTTGTTGATAAGATGAAATATACAGAATACAAATACTTCTATTGTCCAGTTTCTCTTTTATAAAGTGCCTGTCAATCTCCACATGTTTCGTTCTATCATGTTGTACAGGATTATTGGCCATACTTATAGCCGCTTTATAGGTGAAACATTGTCTTGATGAAGGTCAGACAACTTTCTTCAATCAAATTTCTTCATAGATTCCCAAACTCATAACTCTATATTCAGTTTCAGCACTGCTTCTAACAATAACACTTTGCTTCTTACTTCTCCAAGTAATTAGGTTACCCCACAAAAAGGTACAATATCTAGAGGTAGATTTTCTGAACTGATCCTGCTCAATCAGAGTCAGTTTAAGCCTCAATGCATTTCCTGTCAGCTTTCCTGAACATCATACCTTTACTCGGAGAAATTTTCAAATATCTCAGAATTCGATTCACATCTTCCATATGTTCTTTGTAGGGTGCCTGCATAAACAGACTAACAACAGACAATGTAGGTAATATATGGTCTAGTGTGAGATAAGTAAATCAACTTTTCTAGTAGATGCTGATACCTCTCTTTATCAACAGGAACTTTGTCAACAAAATCTCTCAGTTTCGCATTGAATTTAATAGGACTGTCAGCAAGTCTACATCCAGTCATACTCGTTTCTTTTAACAGGTCAAAGGTGTATTTCCATTGTGAGACAAAGATCCTTTCCCTTGATCTTGCTACCTCCATTCCAAGGAAATACTTTAGATTTCCTAGTTCTTTGATCTCAAACTCGACAACCATTTTCTTTTCCAGCCTGGTGATCTTAGCTGTATCATCTCTTGACAAGACAATATCATCTACATACACAATTAGAACAACAATGTTTCCAGATATTGACCTTTTGGTAAACAACATGTGATCAAAGTGTCCCAGAGTGAAACCTTGGGACTTAACAAATGTAGTAAACCAGTCGAACCACGCTCTCGGGGACTGTTTCAAACCATACGAAGACTTCATGAGTTTACATAGCTGATTATTAGACTGAGCTTCAAAACCTGGGGGGGGGGGGGGGGGGGGGGCTCCTTTAACACTTCTT
>JBBPDJ010000023.1:10072991-10087406 GCA_037974625.1 Cucumis cinereus
TCTCTATAAATATGTATTTGTACCATAACTCTATTAAGATAGTAAATACTTTTCTCTTGAATTATTGATCTACACTTCCTTTGTATTGAAGCGTGTCCTGATGGAATACTTAGGGACCGAATTCGGGTCTTCGTGCAAGTTGTTCCATATTGATAATAATTTTACATCCTTCAACATATCATCCTTGACCACCTCAATGTCTACTAAACACGGCACACTTAGATGAGCCAAGTGGGCGATTTCTTGCACTCGAGATAAGGCATCAACAACTTTGTTTTCAGACCCTGGTCTGTATTGGATCTCGAAGTCGTATCCCAACAGCTTAGAGATCCATTTTTGGTATTCGGGTTGGACCACCCTTTGTTCTGCTAGAAATTTCAATGTGCTTTGGTTTGTTCTAATGATGAAGCGCTGGCCTAATAAGTATGGTCTCCACCTCTGCACGACCATGACTACCGCCATTAGTTCCCTCTCATACACTAATTTCTGCCTCGCTTGAAGGGATAGAGTGTGGCTGAAAAAGGCAATTGGTCTCTGTTGTTGCATCAATACAGCTCCCTATCTGAACCCGGATGCATCAAACTCGATCATAAAAGGTTGCTGGAAGTCGAGGAGTGCCAACATTGCAAACGTTACCATCGCATTTTTCAGTTTCTCGAAGGCCTCCTGCGCATCCGCACTCCAATGGAATTCCCCTGTGCTTAGTAGCTGAGTAAGAGGAGCTGCAAGGCTTCCGTAATGTGCCACAAACTTCCTATGTAACCCGTGAGGCCTAGGGATCCTCTTAGTTCCCTCAAATTGGTTGGAGGAGAATATTCCAACATTGCTCGTAGTTTTTCTGGGTCCGCACTCACCCCTTCGGCCGAAATAAGGTGGCCCAAGTATTCGATGCAATCTTGAGCAAACTTGCACGTCTTCCCATTCAGACGCAAGGAATTCTCTTGCAAAATTTGGAAAACCAAGTGTAAATGTTGGACATGCTTGCTTATATCAGTGCTGTAAATTAATATGTCATAAAAAAATACAAGAATGAACTTACATAAATATGGCCAGAAGATTTGGTTCATAAGCGCTTGGAAAGTTGAAGGGGCATTTGTCAATCCGAATGGCATGACTTGGAATTTGTAGTGCCCTTCGTGTGTTTGAAATGCTGTCTTTTCGACATCCTGAGTTTTCATACGAATATGGTGGTGGCCGGATTTCAAATCTAGTTTAGAGTATATTTTGGACCCGTGAAGTTCGTCCAACAGTTCCTCCACCACTGGAATGGGGAAACGATTGGGAACGATGATGTTGTTAAGTGCTCGATAGTCAACACAGAATCTCCATCCGCCGTCTTTCTTCTTAACTAACAGGATCGGGCTCGAGTATGGATTGGAGCTGGGCTGTATAATTCCTGCCCTCAGCATATCATCTACCATTTTTTCTATTCATTTTTCTGATGGTGCGCATAATGATACGGTCGTACATTAACCGCTGAAGCTCCTTCCTTGATGTCAATCTGCTGATCCACCCCTCACACTGGAGGTAGTTCCTCTGTCTCTCCGAATAATTGTGAAAATTCTCCCAACAATGCGTAAATCTCCTCAGTTTGTGTATATGCCACTATATCTAGCTGCGATTCTTCGGGTTCAATATAGCCTTTTAACGCCCGACATTCCACCAAGAATCCTTGATCCGATTCTTCCCACGCGTTCATCATCTTTTTCAGAGTAATTTTTTCTTGGTTAAAGAGGGATCTCCTTTAAGTGTTGTCAACTTCGGTCACTCCCAGAGTTTTGAGCCACTGCATCCCCAATACTACTTCCACATCTCCCAACTCAAATGGTAAAAAATTTTCCACTATTGTAATGCCGGTTCCCATAATCACGCCGAAAGACATCGTGTCTGTTACGAGCAGCTTCAATTCGTTTTTTGACTAATTTCTGGGCAATGAAGTTGTGGGTTGCTCCACAATCAATAAGTACGACAACCTTTTTTCCTTCAATGTTTCCTTTCATCTTCAATGTTCCCGGTGCTGAAAATCCCATGACCGAGTTTAATGATAATTCTACCGCATCTACGACTTTGGCTGCTTTCAATTTGATAGTCGTGTCTTCTCTCGGCTCTACTTCGTCGAAGATCTCTACTTCGTCGAAGATCTCTACTTCGTTCCCTTCCTCATCCACGACAAACATTCGCATACTTCTCAGTTCTTTGGGTTTGCACTGATGACCCACAAAATTTTTTTCGTCACAACGAAAACATAGGCTCTTGCTCCTTTTAGGCTTGAAATCCGCATCCGTCATTCGCCGTCCTGGATTTTCCAGCCGGTTTTGCGTCGTTGCCGTGCCTGATAATGTGATCGTTCGAATATTAGGGTAATCCCATTTTTTTCTCCCCCATTTTGGGCATTGCAGCAGACTTAGGGTTTCCTTGTTAGGTTGGGCCGCCATTCTCTTTATTTTTCTTTTCTTCGCGGGCTTTTTCCCTATTTTCGATCCGTTGGGCTTTCTTCATTACCTCATCCAGTGACATCGCTTCCCAGCACTCTAATTCGGCCTTAATCACGTCTTCCAAGCCCGTTACAAAGGTTTCCAGCAAAACCTCCTTCGTTAAGTGCGAAACCGGCGCCATCCATTTCTTAAACCGTCCACAATACTCCTCCACGGTGGTGTCTTACCGTATTCTGAGAAATCTTCCGACTAGCGTGCCTTCTCTAGATGAGCGAAAACGATTTAGTAATCGTATTTTCAGGTCATACCAATCCTTGAAGGGCTCTCGGTCTTGCTTTCCCCGGTACCAGTTCAGTGCCGTTCCTTCAAAGCTAATCACAAAAACGGTTAGTTTTTCAGTATCAGTGAGCCCTATGTATTTGGAAATACCTCTCGGCCCGAAAGAGCCATGAATCCGGGTCCTCGCCACCGAAGACTGGCATCTCCACTTTCTTAAACTTGCTCCGGTCGGCCATTTCTTCCTCTGACTTACCGATAATTGTTTCCACCATTGTTTCGACTGGAAATCCTTCTTTCTCTTTGCCTTTCTTTGAAGACGATCCGCTCAAAACCTCGGACGAAGCGGCTTGGTTCCGTATCATTGTGATTTTGGCCGACAAGGCTGAGACCGATTTCAATAAGGCCGCGATTCCTTCTTCGATTCCAGGTAACTTATCGATGCTACTCTTCAAGTTAATGATTTCTTGCTCAGTAGCCTCAAGTTTCTCTTCAATTCTCTTTTGTGCCATCTTTCAAATTTCCCCAAGATGATTGCTCTGATACCAATATGTAAGATATCCCTTACTGATTTTACTGATAATAAAAGATATTGCCCAATGGCTATTACAAGAAAAGAGTTAGAGAGCCTAATCTCCCTATCCTCTAGACTCCACTCAATACCACAAAAAGCTTGCCCTAATCCCCTCTCTTATTCTATTTGTACTACCACTCGTCTACCCTTAGTACTAATGGTCCCCCCTTACAAATAACTAACTTTCGTTGGAATTTCCTTCTTTGCCCTTTCTTGCATATTGGAGCAGTCCCAGAGTTCGAACACCTTTTTAGCTATACGATCTTTCGCCTCATTTTCTTTTTTTGCATGTGGGCCTTATCTTGGGGGTTAACTTTACGACACTCCTCAATTCCATAACTACCTAAGCCTAATAAATGAGCTCTAACCCTTATATAAGAACTCTTTTTTGAGCAATGACAAAAGTTACATTAACAAGAAATGGACACCTCACACACTCAATCTTTGATTCTTGGTCACATATTGCCAAAGTGGTTTTGAATCATCTTCAACACTAGAGGATGTGAATGTACTGGCTATTGAAGAAACCGTGGAATTCGTTTACCACACAATTTGCAATGTGGTTTTGGATCATCTTCAACACTAGAGGATGTGAATGTAATTACTAGTCTTTATTTAGGTTTTCATATTTCACTCGTTTAAAAGCATGTCTTGTGGCTAAAGGTTATGCTCAGACGTATGCGGTTGATTATTTTGATATATTCTCTCCTGTTGCTAATGGCAGCATCTCAAGATTGACTTTTACATCAGCTTGACGTTAAGAATGCCTTTCTCCAGGTGATTTTTAAGGAGCAACCACTTGGGTTTGTTGCTCAGGAGGAGAATGATAAAGTGTGTGGGTTGAAACAAAGTCCACGTATATGGTTTGGAAAACTTAGTAAAGCACTTGGGTAGTTTGGAATGAAGAAAAGCAAATCGGATCGCTTGGTTTTCTACTGAAAAACTATGGGTGAAATTATTCTACTTGTTGTATATGTTGGTGAAATTGTTATAACCGACAATGATACATCAGGTATATTGTCTCTCAAATATTTTCTTAAAAGTCAATTTCACACTAAAGATTTGTGAGCGTTGATGTACTTTTTGGGCATTGAAGAACTGAGAAGCAAGAGTGGTATTTTTGTGTCACAAAGAAAATATGTGCTTGATTTGCTGTCTGAGATAGGTAAATTAGAAGCTAAGTCATGCAGTACTTCGATGATGTCTGGTCTATAACTATTAAAAGATGGAGAACCATTTAAGGATCCTGAGAGATATTGAAGACTGGTTGGAATGTTGAATTACCTTACAGTAACACATTCAGACATAGCTTATGCAGTAAGCATTGCAAGTCAATTTATGACCTCACCCACTGTGGAACATTAGGATGCAGTACAACAAATTCTATGTTACCTTAAGGCTGCACCTTGACGTGGAATCTTATATAAAGATCATAGTCTTATGAACATTGAATGTTTTTCGGATGCTGATTGGGTAGGATCTAAAGAAGACAGAAGATCGATTTCTGGGTATTGTGTTTTTGTTGGAGGCAATTTGGTTGTGTGGAAGAGTAAGTAACAAAACGTAGTTTCACGATCAAATGTTGAGTCAGAATACATGACACAATTAGTGTGTGAAATAATGTGGTTACGTCAATTTGATTGAGTTGGGTTTTAACACTCAATTCTGATTAAGTTGTGGTTGACAATCAAGCTACTCTCCATATTGCATCTAACCCAGTATTTCATGATCATACTAAACACATTGAAATTGATTGTCATTTTGTTCGAGAAAAAATACAACAAGGTTTGGTGTCTACTTTGTAACAAGCTGAGGGGGTAGTAGATATTACAAAAGCTTTGAATGAAGTTTGAATAGAGTACCTATGAACAAGCTGGGCATGATTAATATATATGCTCCAGCTTGAGGGGAAGTGTTATAGTATATATGTAACTATAGGAGCTTATTAGTCTTTGTCCTTTATTGTAATTTACTAGTCTTTATTTAGGGTTTCCATGTATGCCATATATATTGAATTCTATTGTATAGAATGAAGTAAGGGAGTTATTTCATATTTTGCTCTAACCACAACATGCAAGACTCTTAACATTCTCTCTCCCCTTACATTTTCCCTGTGGACTTTGACCAATTTTCAACTTTTAGTCCTATGACTTATTTAAGTTTGCTTTTCTCACTTATCTTCTTTTTCAACAGATCAGAAGCTTTCCATCCAGGGAATTCTATGCAGAGTCACTAGAGGATGCACCAGATGTCAAACTACGGACAACACGTCCGTGGCATGCATATCGCTGTTATGGTCCTTTCTGTTTCTTTGATTTACATGAAGGGAAAGAATCTCAGCCCCCAGGAAGTGGATCTTGGGTGAACGTTGATGAGGCTGATTTTGTCCTCCACCTGTATCATAAATTGGTTATTTCATATCCAGAGTTGAAGTCAAATTCTCAGGTTGCAATCATATCACCCTATAGCCAGCAAGTAAAACTTCTCCAAGAAAAGTTCGTAGATCTGTTTGGAATGGATCCTAGTGGCATAGTAGATATTACAAGTGTTGACGGTTGCCAGGTAATTGGTTTATCTTTTCAAGTTATTGTGTATTTGAAAACTTTTCGGCTAACTAGAAACTGGAGATTTTGTGCTTGTGCATGGGCTGTTAATGCTTCTTTGAGAAACTCAGAAAACTAGCTAAGCTAGCTAAAGCTAGTGGTTTAAGCCCTCCTAGGCGTGCCTAGGAGCTAGGCACAAGTTTGGTGTCTTGCCTTGAAAAAAAGGCGAGGGGACACAAACTAAGGGTGTGCCTTTTGTAAAGTCCCAATGTTTTGGGCCTTGGAATATTTTCGTTATTTTTATAAAATAGTAATAAGGGTTGTTTTTAAATATATCAAAATGAACTAAAATATTTATAAATATAGCAAAATATTACCGATAGATGTCCATAGACACTGATCGACTACTATCATCTAAATTTTGCTATATTTGTAAATATTTTTAGCAGTTTTGCTATTTAAAACAATTTCCCTTTTTTTAGGTTTTCTTTTAATAGCTAAAAAAATACTAGCAAAATTCCTTGTGATTAGGAGGTTTTTTGCCTTCCATATTCCTATTTAATTTAGCCATTTCCTTGTAAAAATAACCCCACCCTTTTGTTTTTGCCCTGCGCTTAAACCTCAAAAGACTATTGTGCTTAATTGTCCCTGTTATGGTATATATGTAAGCTTATTAGTCTTTTGTCCTTTATTGTAATTTTCTAGTCTTTATTTAGGTTTTCCATGTATGCCTACATATATTGAATTCTATTGTATAGAATGAAGCAGGGAGTTATTTCATATTTGTTCCAACTTCAACATGGTATCAGAGACGTGTAGGGTTTAGAATATTTGTTTGACGGTTACGTTAGGGTTTGCGCTTCTCACAAACTTTGGGTTTTGCATTTGGGTCATCGGTTTGAGTGATCGTTTGTCGACACCGCCCAACCCAGGAGGAGCGCTGCCGTATTTCGTCGAGATCTGGATTTTTCTTCACTGAAAAACGTTGACGTGAGTCTCATGCGTTGCTAAAAGGGTTTTGTCTCCATCGCCACACGCTGGCACGTGGGATTCCGTTTGGGCTACTGTTGGTTTGGTTCGCTTAGAGCCTTGTTTCCGGTCAGTCTGTGCCTTTTGGTTTCATTGAAATTCATTCGGGTGTGACGATATTTAAAGAAAATTCGATTGTTTCTAGGAGTTGTGATTGTTTTGCCCTCTTTTATGGCTATTTTGGCTTGTTTTATGGCAGTTTTTTTGCTCAATTGGTACGGTGTGGCTACTCATATGGTTTGGTGTGACTTGGTGTGGTTGTTACTATCCTATGGTTGAACAAGATCTCATAGTGATGTCTAATTTGGTTTAATTGCAAGCTCAATCTATTCATGGTTTGTGTATTAAATCTCATAAGTATTGACTCATCGAAAACATCTCCTTCATCGTTCGCATGTGCTCCAATTACAACCATTGCTAATTCAAGTAACTTGTATTATCGTCTTCTTTCCTCCTTTACACAATGGGTTATAGACTTCGATGTTACTGCTCATATGACAGGTAATCCCAAATTATTTTCTATAATTTTGTCATCTACATAACCTTAGCAGATGGATCTAAATTTTAAGTATTGAATCTGGCACTGAAAATCTCATCCCATCCCTTTCTCTGTCATCTATCCTACATTTACCTCAGTAATCATTTAACTTGATCTTTATTAGTCAAATCCTTTGTGATCTTAATTGTTGTGTCTCATTCTATCCTGACTTTTGCTTGTTTAAAGATCTTGTAACAAAGAAGATTATTGGGAAAAGACATGAATTTAGAGGACTTTACAATTTTGATCACCAAGTATTGACATCAATAATTGTTGCTTGTTTTGGAGTTGTTTCTCCATTGTCGTATTTGGCCATCCATCTCTCTCGGTCTTTAGAGAGCTTTGTCCTTAGTTTCTTTACATGTCCTCATTGAATTAGCTCTAGTCCTAGAGTTGATAAACAAACAAATTCCCTCTTCGAGTTAGTTCATTTTGATATTTGGGGTCCGTGTCCAGTTGTTTCCAAAACTTGATTTTGATATTTTGTTACCTTTGTTGATGATCACTTTCGCATGATTTGGTTATATTTTAGAAAAAGTCGTTCCGTGTTATTTTCTCATTTTTGCAATTTCTAAGTTGAAATTCGAACTCAGTTTGGTGTGTGCCTTAAAAGCTTCAGAAATGACAACGCTGGTGAATGTTTTTCAGAAGCACTTAATTCGTACCTTTGTTGTACACATGGAATCATTCACCAATCATCTTGTGTTGATACTCCATCCCAAAAATGTGGTTGCAGAACGAAAAAGTAGCCATCTTCTTGAAACTGCACGAGCATTATCCTTTCAAATGCATGTTCCAAAGCATTTTTGGGTTGATGCAATTTCAACAACTTGAGTTATAGAAGAAGATTGGGAATGCATCATATAGAGTGTTGAAGTTCTCAAAGAGATTGGGAATGCATCATATAGAGTGTTGTTACCTGCATGGATGAAGACACACCCAGTAATTCATATAAGCAACTTAAAGCCGTACCATCCCGATTGCGATGATGAGCAGAGAAACAACGTTGTTCGACCGAGCATCGACCTGAGTCCAAAAGAGAACAAAGAAGTTGAAGAAGTCCTGGCTGATCGAGTCAGGAAAGGAAGAAGACCCACGAGAAGGATCCTTGAGTATCTGATCAAGTGGAAGAACCTTCCCGTGGAAGAAACCAGTTGGGAACGTGTCGAAGATTTGGGAGCCTGGAAGCAGAAGATCGAAGAATTCAAGCTCCGCGAGTCGATTGGGACGTCAACTGTTTAAGTGGGGGAGAATGTCTTGAGCATGCTTGTCCAAGGAGAGTCTTTCTATGGCCGCATGCCCAAAACCCTCTTCAACCACCTTATGTTTATGTTTTATCCTTACTTTAGGATGTGCTTTCATATTCATGTCGTCGTGTTTAGGATGTGCTTTCATATTAGTGTTTATTATTATAAGTTTTGTAATAGTGGTCGGGCTGTGCTGTAAAGCCTCTTACCTTTGTTTTCTTATTTCTTAGCTCTCACTTTTGCTTTAAATTTTAGTCTTTTGTTTTTATCTCTTTTATGTGGGAAGTGATGAGGGCGCTAAGGGGGTGTCAACCTAGTTGAGATGCCCGGATGCGCCTGCTGATCCTTGGGTTTTTTGTTTCGTTTAGTTTTACTGTTTTGTTTTTGCTCTTTGTATAAACCTCTTGTACTTAAAGCTTTGTCTCTATTTTTCTTGTACAAAAAAAAAAAATATTCATGTCGTCGTGCTTTACTTTTGTGTCGACGTGCTTGTAAGTGAAGGCTCGCAAATTTCATATGCAAGCCTGCCACAATGGAAAATATTCAAAATGTACTATAGGGGAGACCCACTAAGTGAATCCCCGACCAAGCCTTGTCACACTCTTTGCATTCAAACCTTTTTTTGCAACTGACAGTCTTCAATGCTTGCTTTAATGATGTTTTCAACTATTTGCTTTCTCTCTCCCGTTTTATTAAACCATTTTCTCTAAAAACGGGAAGGGAGGTCACACCATACCCTCGAGCTAGACCACGATTTTCGGATTTAGCACGACTGACTTACTGACCGAATAGAGCAAGTGCCGCACAATCGTTCGACCCGCATTCGAAAAGCTACGATTGTGACACGCGGCGGAGCAAGAACAAAGTTGGTGAGTATGTAAGGCAGATTGGAAGCAGATGGCCAGAGTGTGATTTGCAGGCGCGACTGGGCAATGGCTATACTAAAAAAAACACTGTTGGGGTATTTGGGTGATTGCGTGAGGCTGAAAAGTAGATCAAAGCTCACGAACAACAAAGACACATGCGACAATGACTCCGGATCTGGGCAGGGCTCGCTAACCAGCGGTTGGAACATAGATTGAGTCTTGAACGGTGCAGATCTGTGCGGTGGAGTTCCGACGACACAACAAAAGGATCTAAATGTGGTCGAATTTGGGGCAGCGAGGCGAGCTGGACACTGGAGCTATGCGGGGGTGGATGCAGATCGTCGCCAGAGGGCAGCTGCGGACACAGTTCTAACGGAAGGCAGTGGTTCTAAGCAGAGACAGAGAGTGCAAGCAGCATATCGAGGGGTTGAGATGCGGGGGATCAACTATACTCAAAACCGTAATGAGCGATGGGTCTGTCTGCCTCCGTTGACGATTGACGGAGGCAAAGAATGGATAGAATATGATGGCTAGGGCTCAATAAGACAAAACCTAGGACTCTGATAACATGTGAAATTTCTATATCATTAAATAATTCAGAGTACAAAATGGTTTTTTACGTAGGGAATAAATAGACCTCTAAGAAACCACTCAAGGATAATTTATAAATTGAAAGTACCAAACAGGAAAATAATAATGGAAAATACTAATAATCCATAAACCCTAATTTTCCTTTCCTTATAAATCGACTGTCTTTGTCTGTTCTTCAAGGTCAAATTTCTTATTATGTTCTCTTTCCAACAAAACAATTATTTCCTATTGAGCTAAAAATATTTGGTTGTAATTGTTTTCTTCGAGATGTTCGTCCTACTATGATAAAGTTAGATCTCAAGTCTTTGAAGTGCATTTTCTAGCTATTCTCGTGTTAAAAAAGGACACAAATGTTATTTTTCAAGTTTGAATAGCTATTTATCTCGAGACGATACTTTCTTTGACGACAAGCCTTTCACTACCTCTTTGCATAGTACGAGTCAGGGGGAGGAGTGGTGTACCCAAGAGTAAGAAAGAGTATTACTTTTAATAGAAAGAGAGTTATTTGTATTAAAAGAGAGTTACTTGTTTTTAAAAGAGAGACGTTAGAAAGTTGGTTAGAAGGGTAGTTTGGACCTTGTACTCATATTTTTCTATATATACAACATTTCTCTCTTCGTTTAAGAGAATAATCATTTGATAAAAAATTAGACTTTTGGTTTACACCAAATTTGGTTTTAGAGCAACTCCAAGAGTCGGGACTGATGGCTGGAAAAAGAGCTAATCTACCGATTGAGGAGGACAACTGTGTGGATCGACAAGAGGCGGAAGAGATCCCCACCCTCTCTCCAAGAACATCAACCCGACGCTTGCTGTCCGTTGAATCTTCATTGAAGGAAATTCATGCGATGTTAACCAATCTTAAAATATGTATGGACACCCTTGTCGGGAGGATGGAAAGAATGGCAACAGCCCCTCATTTTCATGAAGATGATCAACCATTTGAGCAAGAATGGAGAGGAAGGGGAAGGCAAGGCGGTGGATTAATGAGAAATGGAAGAATTCAACATGAAGATCACCAAGAAAGGCTTCCAAGAATTCAAAAACAAGTTCAATGAATCTAAGAAGGCAACCAAATATTCAAGAAATGCTCCAAGAATCCCAAGATTCAGGTTCTTTAAGCAATGATGATCAAGAAGAAGGCTTTTATGCACCAAGAAGAAGAGAAGAAAGATTTCAAGCTCACGACTACAAAATGAAGATTGATTTGCTGGTTTTTAGTGGAAAGAGAGATATTGAAGCATTTCTTAATTGGATCAAGAACACGGAGAATTTCTTTGATTACATGAACACTCCAGAACATAAAAAGGTGAAATTAGTAGCCCTCAAGTTGAAAGGAGGAGCTTCGACATGATGGGATCAAATGAAAGTGAACCGAGAAACGCAGGGGAAGAGGACCATTCGTTCTTGGGACAAAATGAAGAAATTGTTGAAGAAAAGATTTCTCCCTCCGAATTATGAACAAACCTTATACAATCAATATCAAAATTGCCGACAAGAAGTAAGGAAGGTGGCTTATAAATTTGGAGGATTTCACCGTTTAGGAGCAAGAATAAACATGGAGGAAGACAAGAAACATTTAATGGCAAATACACTGGTGGCCTACGGATGGGCATCAAAGAAAGGGTAAAATTGCACCAATTTCATCTAACTAATTGACACGGTCTTTCTATCCTGAAACAATAGAAGAAATAAATGAAATTCACTTCAAGAAAATATCAAGAAAGTCCTCATGGGATGCTCCTGTGAGTAAGGAAACTAGCGGTGCAAATTGTGGTAACGGTCAACCTTTCCAACCAAATCCAACAAAAGAGAACGAGAAGCAAGACATGAGAGAAGAAAATAGAGACTACCTACAAAAAGAGAGCTCAAAATCCATACAATCGACCCACCTTATGCAAATGCTTTAGATGTGACCAAGGGAGGGCACTTGTCCAATGAATATCCAAAATGTAAAACAGTAGCATATGTTGATGAAGATAAGAATTTGACGGCTCAAGACAACGAAGATGATATAGAATAAATTGATTGCATTGAGCCAATGGAGAAGATAGAGTTTCTTGCATCCTCCAAAGAGTGCTAATCACTCCCCAGGGAAAGTTTAATCCACAAACATCGTCTTTTCGTCTTTTCGTCTTTTCAAGACAATGTGCACAATTAATGGCAAAATGTTTGATAAAGAATGGGAGGTTGATATATTGGGCCTTGTAGTAGTTGATAATGTTTAAAATACTAATGACAGTCAAGTCGTCAAGAAATGAAGAAGTTTGATGAGTTTCCAAAGTCTTAGCAAAGGTATGATGTTGTGATGGTTGTGGAAGATCGATTTAGTAAAATGACCAATTTCTTGGCTTGGGACAAATCTTGAACGGTGGTTAACTTGAAAAAGGGAACCTTGTAATAATTCAACTATGCAAAGCTAGATTTCTTACAAACACTTGCAACAAATTGAAGATTGACAGCTGGATCTTTTCAAAGTGGTACACAATTGGCATCCTAAATGGTCATCCGGATGAGTTTGTTTTTAGGGGGGTGGAATATGGTGTATCCAAGAGTAAGAAAGAGTATTAATTGTAATAGAAAGAGAGTTATTTGTATTAAAAGAGAGGTACTTGTTTTTAAAAGAGGGAAGTTAGAAAGTTATTTAGAAGGGTAGTTTGGACCTTGTACTCATATTTCTCTATAAATATAACATTTCTCTCCTCATTTGAGAGAATAATCATTTAATAAAAAATTAGACTTTTGGTTTACACCAATGAGGATGATCTTTTTATTTACACTCTCACGTCTCTAGCTCCTTCCCCTGATCTGTCTCCTCCAACTTTCTTGCACTTATCCTATTGCTTATTGCGTATCTTATGACCAATTATCATCTCCTTCATGTTTGTTCGTTAAATCTCTTGACTTTGTCTCGATACCTAAGATTGTTCATGAAGCTTTGTCTCATTTTGGGTGGTATAATGCAATGATTGAAGAGGTGAATGACTTAGATGATAATCATACTTGGCATTTAGTATCTCTTCCTACAAAAAATAAGACTATTGGTGTAAATGGATGTTTGCAATTAAGGTTAGTCTCGATGGATCAATAGCTCGTTTAAAAGCACGCCTCGTGGCTTAAGGTTATGCTCAGACGTATGAGGTTGATTACTTTGATACATTTTCTCCTATTGCTAAACTCACTTCTGTTAGGTCATTCATTTCTATGGCAGCCTCTTAAGGTTGGACTTTACATTAGCTTGACATTAAAAATGTTTTTCTCCACGGTGATCTTCGGGAGAAAGTCTATATGGAGCAACCACTTGGATTTGTTGCTCTGGGGAAGAATGATAAAGTGTGTCGTCTCACAAATCTTTGTATGGTTTGAAACAATGTCCACATGCATGGTTTGGAAAATTTAGTCAAGCACTTGAGAAGTTTGTGTTGAAAATAATTGTACTAAGGGTATTTGTGTAATTCTTATACCCTTATTTATTTTCTTTTTTGTCAAGGCCCATTATGGCCTATATATATGTCATCCCTTGTAGTCTTTTAATTCATTACAGAGATATACAAAATATTCATATCGTGGTTTTTTCTCCCTGAACTAGGGTTTTCCACGTACACTCGGTGTTATTCTTTCGTTTCTTCTATTATTATTTTTATATGGTATCAGAGCTATGGATAACAAAACCCTACGTCATTGAAGAAAATCAACCCATAGAAAACCCTACCACGAAAACCTTGACCACCGACGAGAACATCTCTGTTGCCGCTATCGCTGACCCCACCGATGCCGCTATTCAGGCTGCCGTCGAAAAGTATTTTCGAAACCTACAGCCGCCATCGCCCGCTGTCCGTACAACTTTCGCTGTCCGTACAACTTTCGCTGTCTGTACAACTTCCGCTGTCCGTACAACTTCCATTGTTCGTACAGTCCGTACAGTCTGTACACCCGCCGCTGTCCGTACAGTCCGTACAACCGTCGTTGTCCGTACAGTTCGTACAACCGCCGCAGTCCGTACAGTCCGTACAACCGACGCTGTCCGTACAGTCCGTACAACCGCCGCTGTCCGTACAGTCCGTATAACCGCCTTCTGCGAACCTCTTCAATCCAACAACCGGCACGTATCATGAGGGTGATTATAGTGAGACTTCTGTCTATAAAGGTAAATCTCTTTGGGATTGTCAAAGTTGTATTTCCCCAGCAATGGTTCAACAACAATTGGCAAATCTCCAAATGAGTTTTCAGCAACATAGTTGTTCTCGGGGCAGCTCTAGCTAATTCCACCTCCACAAATTCGACTATTCCTTCAGCGCTACCGATGTATTCAGAGA
>JBBPDJ010000023.1:10108007-10147258 GCA_037974625.1 Cucumis cinereus
ATTTGAAATATGTTTTTAGAAAATGATATTTAATGTACCTAAATATATGTATGACAAAAATAATAGTGCAAAAAAAAAAAAAATAGAGATGATCTAAGATAACCAATATTTATTTTATAGATAATAATTTGGACTATAATAATCTTCACCTCAAACACATACTATAATAACTCAGACTATAATACTCTGCACTCCAAACACAGATTATTACTATTACAAACTATAATAACTCACTCTGCGCCTCAAACGACCCCTTAGTGGTTAAGTTTTGAATTTTAAATTGTTTGAATTAGTTAGGGGTATTTTGGTCAATCATTAATTCATAATTACTAATTTTAAATTTTATTTTACCATTTTTATAATTTTAAAACTTTTTTACTTCTTTTCAAAAGAAAATATTGTATTTTGCATGTCCCTATCTTATTATCCCTATTTGTAAATGAAAGTTTGTAATTTGCTAATTATCTTCTAGCCCAAACATTAAAGGCCCGTTCTTTTTCTTTTTCTTAGAAAGCCCAATGATTTTAGGGTTTTTCTTATTGAATATATATTTGGCTACGTCTTTGAAACCCTAGAGCTTTCGGCGAGTAGAGGAACGAAGACGACGGTGCCAAATTCTCAGAAGTTCATCAATGGCTCCGAAGACAGCAAGAGTTAGCAGAAACCCCGAACTCATTCGAGGGGTTGGCAAATACTCGAGGTCAAAGATGTACCACAAGCGTGGTCTTTGGGCAATTAAGGCCAAAAATGGAGGTGTCTTCCCTCGCCATGATGCCAAGCCCAAGGCCGATGCTCCAGCTGAGAAGCCGCCCAAATTTTACCCTGCCGATGATGTCAAGAAACCACTTGTTAACAAGCGCAAACCCAAGCCCACCAAACTTAGGTTCATCTCTCTGGATCTTTTTTCTTTCGATGCTATGTTTTTACTCAGTGTCTTGGAACCCATATTGCTTTCTGAGGAATTGGAGAAAATAGTTCATGCTGTAGCTATGAAAAGGAGGGAATTTCTGAAGAGAGATTAGTTTTACTCTTGATTTGAGTTTTGGGTTTCGAATTGTGTGAACTGAAAGTGATTTTTTGCCCATTTTTCTATTAAGGAATATTGGGTTCAGAGGGTGTGCTCATCTAACTTAGTTTTGTTGATTTTTATACTATTTCCAGGTCCAGCATTACTCCTGGAACCGTGCTTATCATTCTTACTGGAAGGTTTAAGGGAAAGAGAGTTGTGTTCTTGAAGCAACTTCCATCTGGGCTGCTTTTAGTGACTGGTGTGTTTGGATGAATTTCTCTAATTGCCTTTCTTTATAAATTTTGATTTAATATCACTCCGTATTGGGGATTCTGTTCATGGGGATTGGTTTTTGTTTTTCCACATTTTTTGTGGAGTTGTTAGATTTGCATTTGAAATCTTATTTATGATATCGCATCATAACAATTATTTGCTTTAGGTTTACATATTATCTTAAATGCGTTACCTGCATAACGTTTACCATCAAGAAGTAAGAAGTTGGATACTTGGGGTTCTACATTTTGGCAGTATTCATTGTTGAACCTCGAAAGCAGTTAATATTGAAATGTCACATGTCTTGTAATTCTGCCCATATCCCCGGCCAATGGACTTTGCATAACACGGAAATGTCTCATGCTTCGCCTTATGATTATATGCTCTGCTAATGGTCTTTACATGTCATAAGTTTCTAAGCTTTATGTGCAATCTCTTACTGTTCTTCTCTAATGGTTGTGGGTACTGGTAGGGGTTAGTGTCGGTGTAGTCCTACATGTTTAGGAGAAAGGATGTATATAAAATAGTCATTAGCCGAGGCTATTGATTTTAAATTAGCAATTCTTAAACCTGCTAGGGATTATCTGAATTTGACTTTTGTCATTTTAGGGCCATTCAAGGTCAATGGTGTTCCTTTGAGGCGTGTGAATCAGTCATACGTGATTGCAACCTCCACCAAGGTGGACATTGCAGGAGTCAATGTGGAGAAATTTGATGACAAATATTTCTCCAAGGAAGTTCAGAAGAAGAAAAAGAAGGGAGAAGGAGAATTTTTTGAGGCAGAGAAGGAGGTTGGCGGCTGTTTCTCATCCTGTTTTTTTTTTTTTTTGTCCAAATATTTTGAAGATTTATCATTTCTTTGTCCTGAGTTGTGGTTGCAATTGTTACTTGTAGGAGAAAAGTGCACTCCCACAAGACAAAAAGGATGATCAGAAGGCCGTGGACTCGGCTCTGCTAAAGTCGATTGAGGCAGTCTCAGACTTAAAGACATACTTAGCTGCAAGGTTTTCTCTAAAGGCAGGCATGAAACCACATGAACTTGTTTTCTAGATATTTTCTTTTTGGTGCTGATAGTGGAATTTGATTCCTATAATCTTCTTGTTCATGTTTTGTTATGAGGATTCTAGATTTGAAGTTATGTCTCGCAATGAATTTTGTAGTGAAGTTTATTCATGAAATCATGCGTAATGTCGGCTTACTTTGACCACTGATAGTGATAAGATATGTAATTTTTGTTCAATTTCTGGCTGGTGAAATACTTGAGAGACACATTGGTAAAGATAGATAGATTCGTTGACTTTACTGGTGCATGGCCATGTTTGATTAGTTTGCAACGTCAGAGATACTGTGTGGGCAATGTATGCTTGAATATCATTTATTTGGTGTTTCTTTTTTCAATTTGGTTAAAAAGATATTTTCCAAGTCTTTCACCTATTTTTCCCCTAATTATCATGTGATGTCAATAATTTTACTGTTCGCATGTATGGATTGATTTATGGAAGAATTAATATAACTTTTTAATGCTTTTAGTACTTCAAAATCAATTGTAATAGTATGAATAATTAAATAGAATTTTTGACAGTTTTAAAATCACTTAAAATTACCCCATCACAATTTCAAAATCACTTCTATTCTAAAATCTGGTGGTTAGACTTCGGAATAATATGAGAAAAGGATGACAGTGATATACAAATTTTCGTCTAGTAATATTGTAATGATTGTAAAAATGTTAATGATACACATCAAATCAAAATCCTCTTTATTTTTTTATCACGTTTCTTTGTGTTAATTTAGAATTGATAACCTCCTCTTCTTCCACCTATTCATCTCTGTGATCTTTCAACATTGATCACTCTCTATGCTTCATCTCCCGTCTCCTTGCTTCAACTAAAGGTCACCGTCGCACACTAAAACTTCCACTCCAACTGAAGGTCATGGTTGTACCCTCCTTGCTTCGACTGTCCTCTTTGTTATCACCACATCGATCATTCGCTTCGATTGAAGATCACCGCTGTCCGTCCCGTAGTTTCACAGGTTCACATCCCACTATGCTAAAGTTAGGAATTTTTTCAAAACATATCTAGAAATACGAAATATTCAATATTTTCTTAAATTTAATTAATCAAATGATAAAATAAATAATATAAATTAAATCTTCAAATTAAAAAAAATATATATTATTTTTACGTTAATGATTTTTTTTATGTTTTGAGGTAAAATAAAATCTGTAGTTTACTATATATTTTTCAAAAACAATTATAAGAAATATTCAAGTTAATTAGATATCTATATACTTTGAAACAAATAAAAAAAATATTGTAGTTGGTTAATGAGATATTTTCATAACAAACCAATTTATTAATATAGTAAAACCAATTTATTAGTATAATAAAGATATTAAATCAAAACAGAACTAATAAAATATGAGCAATGATTAATGAGATATTTTCGTAACAAACCAATCTAATATTTTCGTAACAAACCAATTTATTAATATTATAAAACCAATTTATTAATATAATAAATATATCAAATTAAATCATATTCAGATAAACCAAATCAAAACAATAAAAGATGACCCATTAATAATAAAAAATTAGAGAAATCTTTGAACATTTTTCTTAGATTTGTTGGATTGCAAACCAATAACAAAAATTGCCTATAATAATATACATCTAATAAAAATTTATTTCATGTTGATACCAAATACTCTGTATATGAATAAAATACGGAGTGTTGGAAAAATCGTATCTTTCACTATATGAAGACAAAATCGACATATTGAAAATATTGAAAATATTATGCTTGTGCGCTTGAAAATTTATTTCATGGATCGATACCAAATACTCTGTATGTGAATAAAATATAGAGTGTTGAAAAAATCGTATCATCCACTATATCTCACAAAATCTCATTTTTTTCTTAACTTTCAAATTAAAATAATTAACATCTATAATCAATTTCAATCTTAAATAAACCAACTAATACTTAATTAATTCAAGATAATTAATTTCAAATTACCTCAAATTTGGTATGTTATATGAGTGCCTAAGAAAGAAAGTTGTTTTGAATTCTATGCATCGACAATGTATTCCCAAAATGTTTGCTAAAATATGTCACTCACTAGGCATTTGACTTATGTTTTAAGTGTTCCCTTCCCAAGGTAGCAAGGAGTTTGCCGGGCGTTCCACGAAGTTGTCGTTGTCCTACCCCATAGCATCCTTAAGTTTTATCTGCCACATACACACTTAAGTTTTGTGATGTCGCATAACATCTTTAAATTTTCATGTGCGTTGCTATGTATTAGTTTGTAAATGTGTTTATCTTGTAAAGCATGAATGCTTTGTAAGGAAATTGTTATCAATAAAGCATGATTTTCCTACCATATTTTTTCTGTCGCTTGACTCTTGTAGCGTTGCATACTAAGTTTATTTACATTGTTATACCACGTAGCACCTACGCATAACGCATGCTAAGTTCAGGTAAGCTAAGTTACTGGGTGTGATTGACATTCCTTTTCGAGATGTTGGTTTCGCTTAGGTCGCATTCTCTCTTGGGTTGCAAAAGGAGAATCTGGGAGGGGGTGTGACAATAACAATCGTAAATTTTGCTCCTCTGGGCAACATATTATTGTTTTCCAAAATCTTTAATCAAGAATATAAAGTCTCTTGGACTTACCTTATATTTGATTTTTCGCTTCAAACATTTGAATTTTGGATTTATTGTCTACTTTTAAGTATAATATGCATAGATGTACTATATGCAAAACATAAATATTAGTTGTTCTTATTGCCTTGAGGAGATTTAAAAGAAATCTAAATATCTCATATACAAGTGAGTAAAAAAGAACAACAATATCTTCATGAGATGCCAAGAAACTTGTAGCATCCAAATAATATAATATTTAAGGTGTTAAAATGATAAGTTATGATCTATTCAGGAGATTCAAAAATTGTTTCTACACACCGTTCTCCTTTTAATTACTACGCATTTTAATTTTTCAAAGAGACTCTTAAACACTACAAAAAAGTTGACCTATTTCGATCATCTTTTATCGAAGTTTATAAGAAATCTTTGAAAAATGTTACATTACTCGAGGCGATGTAAAAGCCTTCGAAAATATTTACTCTTTGTCAAAGATTATTGAAAACCCATTGAAAACGATATTATATTTATCGAAGAACATTAAAAAACCTTTGAAAATGATCTACTCTTTATTGAAGGTTATTGAAAACTTTTGTAAAAGATATTATATTTTTCACACCTACTCCCAGATTCTCTACTCTTAGCCTAAGAGATGAAGTGAAGCCAATAAGTAACGTTTCTAACTTAACGACACTCACTAACGGCCTACTTATCTTACTCTGAGAAACATACAACGAAAATAACTGATAAACATGTAAATAAAATTTACTTACATAACTAGTCTCACAAGTGACCCATACAACCCAACTCACTCGTTAGGAAAATTTACAGACCAAAACATGCATACATAGAGTTATGATTATGACCTAAAACAAAATCAAACTTTGACAGCAGACAGGCAACAATAGGTCAGGCTCGAGAATCACGACTCTTCCTGAAAAGTGAGAAAACATTTGAAAGGATGAGCTAATACCCAGTGAGTGACAATTTATAAACAACATACTTTAGAAATGATTCATAAACTTGAAAGTACTTTAGATAACATACTTTGCAACTCACATGCTTTGGAAATAAATAAATATCATACTGCTGAAACATATCATAAACTTTGCAAAGCAATGTGTTTCTAAATCTCTCATAAAGAAATGTGTAACTGAAAACTTTTGCAAAGTAATCTGTAACTAAAAACTTTTACAATGCCATGTGTAATCATCTAACTACGTTGTAGTGGAAAAAATCCAGCACTCCCAACGTCTTTGTCGTAGTGGAGTCATCTCAACACTAACAACAGCGATAACTACGTCGTGGTGGGATCAGTACCAACAACGTCTTTGCCATGGTGGAGCTAGCTCAACACTCACGACAACGATACTACGTTATAATAGAGCTAGCATCTAAACGTTTTTTTTCGTAGTGGGGTAAATCCAGCACTAACGACAGCGAATCTACGTTGCAGTGGAACCAACCTCAGCAATGTCTTTGCCGTAGTGGAGCAAGCTTAACACTCATGACAGCGCTATTACGTTGTAGCGGAACCACCGCTCACAACGTCTTTACCATGGTGGAGCAAATCCAGTACTCAGGACAGCGAAATACTCTAGTGTGCATGTAATACCTGCCTTTTTTTTTTTTTAATTTATTTAAGTTGTTTGTTGTAAAAGTATTATTAAAATAATAGGAGGATATTTTAGTAAATTTTTGGAAAGGACATTTTAGTAATTTTGTTTAAATAAAATTAAATTACATCAAGGGCAAAGGGGTAATTTACTTGGTTTTAAAAAAAAAGGGGTTAATAATAATTATTTTATAAAAAGGAAAAGAAAAGAAAATTATTTATTTATTATTAATTTGTATTATCTTAATTTCGAGGACGAAATTTTCAAAAGGGGTAATAGTTGTAATACCCGACTTTTTTTTTTATTTATTTAAGTTGTTTGTTGTAAAGTATTAATAAAATAATCGGAGGATATTTTAGTAAATTATTGGAAAGGACATTTTAGTAAATTTTTTTAAAATTAAATTACATCAAGGGCAAAGGAGTAATTTACTTGGTTTTTTTGTTTTTTAAAAAAGGGCTAATAATAATTATTTTATAAAAAGGAAAAGAAAAGAAAATTATTTATTTATCTATTTAGTATTAATTTGTATTGTCTTTTAGTTAGAGAAAAAAAAAGAAAGAAAATTGAAAATTGATTTTTTTAAAGTGTGTGCCGAAGGGATTAACAATGGGAAGGGAAATTAAACATTTTTTTTTACCTTAATTCCTTCTCCAATTTTCAAATTATGTAATATGGTTATTAGGCTGAAATTGAAGGGAAGATGGAGAAGGAAGAGAAGAAATCTCGAGAGGAGAGAAAGGAAAAATCTGGGCTGAGGGGTTTCAATATAGTGGAGAAAAAGAGTGATTTTGAGCTCAATTCTTAACCAAATTGAGTGAAATTTGTGTCTAAATTGTGTAGAGAAAAGAAAGAAAGCTGACCGTAGCTTCAATTTGGAGGAATTTGGCCGAAGAGACCAATTTATTTAAAGGAAAAGGGAGTCGGGCAGCTGGAAAACGAAAAAAATGGACCCAAAACTTTGAAAATTAAATTCTCCGTCTACAGGCCGAGTTAAGATCTAAATTTTGGAGGTAAGCTAGATTATTGGTTCATTTAAAGTTCGGTAAAAAGAATTAAGTTAATTTGGTCTGTGTAGGAAGAAATCAAATTTTTAATTCTCGAATTTAAGCTCGCCGAAAACTGGGCAAGGAGACTTCCAGAGCCGATTTTGAGCTATTCACGAAGAATTTGAAGCTAAAAATTTGAGGTAAGCAGATAGACTCATGTTGAAATCGTTTGACATAGTTTAGAGCCTTTGATCGTTAGTAGATTGAGAGAATTGGCTCGTCGAAGTATGGTCAGTGTAGTGGCCGAAAAACTGGAAATTAAAGGAAGAAAAATGAAGAAGAAGAAGAAATATTATTATTATTATTATTATATATATATATGTATGTATGTATGTATGTATGTATGTTTATAAATAATATTTTAGGAGAAAAGAATTAATTCAAAAAGGGAAATTAAGGAAAATTTGGGTTTCCTCGGTTTTCGTGCCAAGTGATTTAAGGGTCGTTTATGAATTTATTTTTCAAGAGTTTTGGAGATCAGAAAAATTTAAGAGCCAGGGATAGCCCATCAAGTTTGTGAGTGATAGTATTATTTTAATATTTTAATATTAAAATAATGACGAGAATGCACGTTTTTCGAGAATTTGCAAAATTTTCAGAAAAATTCAAAAAAATCATGTTCATATTTTTCGATGTACTTTCACATGGTAACTTGTTTGAAGCATGATTTTAGTATTTTAAGGTATTTCTGTCCTATTTATATTTATTGAGATGATTTTGATGATTTTCATAATTGTTTTAGCATGTTTTGACTGTTATAGGGCCTAAGCACGTTTTACGAGGTTTCTCAAAATCATGAGTTGTGATGATTTGTTTCTATTAGATTTTTATCATGTTATAAGTGATGTTTAAGCATGATTTCGAGTACTACGAGTTTCATGATGATTTGAGAAATGATTTGAGATGATAATATGTTTTATGTGACTTGCACGTTTTACGTTGATTTGTTTTTAAGCATGTGTATCCATGTGAGACTGAGGCTACTATACTAGGTGTGCACACTAGGGTATGCGCTGCCTTGCGTGAGGGTTCACCCCACCATAGCAAAGACGTTGTGGGCGGTGGCTTCGCTACTTCGTAAATATACGCTGTCATGGTGTTGAGATTACTCCACCATGACAAAGACGTTGCAAGTGTTGGCCCTACTGCAACGTAGATTCGCTGCCTTAGTGTTGGATTCGCCCCACTTTGGCAAAGGCGTTATAGTTGCTAGCGCCAGTATAATGTAGGATACCGTCGTTATGTTGAGCTAGCTCCACCTCGGTGAAGACGTCGTTGGTTCTGATCTAACCACGATGTAGATATAGCTGTCGTTAGTGTGAGATTACTCCACTACAACAAAGACGTAGCTAGTGCTGGGTTTCCCCACTACTACGTAGTTTAGTTTGATACACATCGCTTACAAATTTTCATATATTCATGTTTTAGCATGATTTCTGTTATGCATAATTTTACCATGATTTACAGATAAGTATCGTGCAAGCACCTTTCAAGTGATTTTAGTTTAAATTATGATTTATGGTTTCAGTTATGATTTGATTTATGAAGGTTTCTAAGTCAATAATTTCTAGCTATACTATATATATGTTTTAAGTAATTTCTATTAAAGCATCACTCACTGGGCATTTTAGTTCATTCTTTCAAATTATTTTCCCACTTTTCAGGTAGAGATCATGATCCCGGAGTCTGACCTACCACAGATTGTCTGCTACTCGAGAAGTTTTAGTACTATTGTACGTTAGTAAATTTTGGTACAGTGAGATGAGTTGTATAAGATAGTATGGGCTGCACTATGCATAAGATTTTTGTTTAGTTTCCACTGTTAGATGTCTAGTTTGAGATTGTTTTTAAGTTATTGACTTTGTTTAAGTCGCAGTTAAGTTAAGATAGTCAGTGAAGATCGTCAAGGTAATGACAAGATTCGTTGGCTTCCCGTCGTCTCCTAGGCTAAGAGTAGAGGGTCTGGGGAAGGGTGTGACAGTGCACATTTAGTATACTAGCCTAGGCTCAATCATGAATACACATGCTTATAGTGAAATTCTTATAAATTACTCAAATACTAATTAAATACCTTTGGCTCAAGTATTCATTAAGAAATATTTATAAAACTCGGGTCATTCAAATTATACTGAAATATCATGTAAAAAATTTCATTTAGAAATACTAAGGCATGCTTGAATCATACTTTTATAGAAATCTCGTAAAACGTGAATAATAATAATATAATATATTCGGCCTTTTAACACATCAAGTCATGCTTACTAACATATATAAGATCATAAATCATGTATCTAACCTTTACATAACACATTTTTTGCATGAAGAACCATAAACATTCAATATGTTTGGCTTAAGATATTTATCTCGTAAAACGTGTAAACTCAGAAATAATTTAAAGAAATTCAATACTATACATGCTTTAAAATCATATTTTAAAATTATAAGTCACTCACAAACTTGATGAAACATTCTCGGTTCGTAAACTTCTCCGATCGTTAAATTTCCTAAAAATAGTCCAAAATCGACGGATTAAGTCGGGTTGATAAACAAATCTCGTTTTTAGGTTCAAACTCCTAAATTTCCTTTAATTTGCTTTTTATTCAAGGGTGAAATGACCATAAAAAAATGCTAATCGGATTCCATAAATCATACATTTTGTCCTAGGGTTTTAATGACGGACAAACAACAACAACAGACTTTTAATGACAGACATAAAATGACGGTCAGCTTAAAACTTCGTCTTCAACCTTCGAAAATTCTCAATTTTCTATCCAGTTTTTTGGTGAACATTCCGACAAGACTACTGCGTCCAAATTCTCTTTTTCCGGTCAAAATTGAAAGTTCTAATTATTACCAATCATTTACCCATAACTTAACAACATTACCTCAAGGTTTAGCCATCCAATTCCTCGTGAATCAACGAAAATTCAAGCTGAAAATTTTTCCTCTCTGTTTTTTCCGGCGAGTTTTCTACAAATTTCAAACTTCAAATTCGTCACTTCCAGCTGAAATTAATCAAATTAGTTGTTACGAAATCAAAGAGAAACTTCTAATTGAGCTTAGCACCAAATTTGAAGCTCTAATTTCAACTCTAACCACTTCAATTTCTTCAATATTTTAAGTTACTAAAAACAATATTTTTCTGCTCTGACGACGAAAATCTTCGTTTTTCTTGGCCAAATTCATTCAAATTGTGCTTCCCTTTAGCTTCCTCTATCTTTTCTAAACAATTTCATCAGAAATTTCACTCGAATTGTTTAAGATTTGAGCTCAACTTCATCATTCTTCCCACTGTGATAAAACTCTCGGCGAGCACATAAAATTTTCAACCTCTCTCTTGGATTTCTTCCTTCTCTTCTTCTTCTTCTCTTCAATTCAGCCGACTTCACATGATAAATAACTCATCTCCACCGTTCTTCCATCCAATTAAAAGAATTGAAGAAGGAATTTTGATTTTTTTTTCAATTTCCCTTTTCTTCTTCTTATCCTCTCGAGTTCAAAATTCAAAATTTCTATTTTTTAAAACTAAATAATAATAACACTTAAATAATAATAATAATATTTATTATAATAATAATAATTAAAATTTCAAAATTCTTTTTTTTTTTTTTTACAAAATTACCAAAATTTCCTATTTTTTTTAAAACAAACAACTTGAAATAAAAAGGTCGGGTATTACAATATTTATCAAGGACATTAAAATACCACCGAAAATTATCTACTATTTATCAAAGGTTAATCAAAACCATTGAAAAAGATATTATAATTATCAAAGGACATTAAATGACCTTTGAAAATTATCTACTCCTTTCTTATTGAAGGTTATTACAAACTTTTGAAAAAGATGTTATATTTATCGAAGACCATTAACAACCCTTTAAAAATTATTTCTTTATTGAAGGTTGTTACCTTTGAAAAATCTGTTATATTTATCACAGGATATTAAAAATACCTTTGACAATTATCTACTCTTTATCCAACGTTATTGAAAACTGTTGAAAAAATATTATATTATTCCAAGGATATTAGTAAAAACAGCGACCTTCAGAGATTTGTGAGTAAATGGGCTAAAAGGTTTTGTGAGAGAATTTTCCTATACAATTGTTGATAAAGAAGAATTTATAGAAACCTTCCATTACAAGAAGACGTATAATGACAGTTTTGAACAGTGCAAATCAGGGAGAGAAAAAAAGTGTCGTCGATTCCAATTTTCATGTTTTTGGAGAAAAATGGAAGAATGTTTTAGATTTCGAATACTCGTGACACTTTTTTCGCGCCACGAAAAGACGACGCGAAAAAAGCGTCGTTTTTTTCCATTAATTTTTTTACCTTTTGTCCTTACCCGAAAATTAAAAAAGGCAGCCCTAATTTTGTTCGACACCCATTGTTCGAAATTCCTTCCCTCATTCTCCACCCTTGTCGGCCTTCCCTTTCTTTCCCGCCCGGCATCCCCACAACATCAATTTCAGTCTCCCATTCGCTCCGGCATGATGCCCCAATGGTTCGCCTTTGCACTTCGTGCATCCAACCACTTCGTCTCCGTCAACAATAACATCATTTCTTTGTTGTCGTCGATATATTAGGGGCCACAATCAGATTTACAGTTCTTCGGTTGCTTCACAGTGCATTCCAACACTCAATTGAACTTGTCAAACTAGATAGGTAAATCTATTAAACCTTCATGTAAAAAAAGCATGTCCAAAAGTGTGCCTTATCACATAGTTTACAATTTGTTTCATGAAATCCTCAATGAAGTATTTGGTTGCTTTTTCTTTGATTTTTGTTTCTTCAAATTATAAAATCGATTCCAATGGAGATTCCATGTGTTTGATGAAAATACTTTTGCTATGCTAAAGAAGAAAAACTTAGGTTTATGATCATCTTTCTAATGTGAATCTATATTTTCTTCTCCATGGTTAGTTACGTGATGAATTTTTTTGGTAGCTTACAATGTGTTGGATGAAATGCCTCAACGAAGCATTTGGTTTATTTTTCTTTGATTTTTGTTTGTTCGAATTAGAAAATCAAGATCAAGGGAGATTCCATTGCTATGGGAGAAAACTTTGAGAAAAAGAGAAGGAAAAATGAATGGTGAGATTTTTAACTTTGATGATGTGTAGAGAAACACTACAAGAATACCCACCTACAATGACACTTTTGAACAGAGAAAATGAGAGGGGGGAAGAAAAAAAGTGTCGTCTTTTCCTAAAACCACGTTTTTGGCGAGAAACGACAAATATTTTTGGATTTTCGAAAATTCGTGACGCGTCATTCGCTTCGTCGCGTCTTTCGCGTCACGAAGAGATTACCTTATGCCCTAACATCAAAAAAAAAAAAAAAAAAAAACGCACGCCTAATTCTTTTCTCACGTTCTGTCTGAAAACATTTCCTTCTTTCGCCCAGCCCTCCAAGCTCCTCTGTGTTCACCATTTTCGTTCACCGTCCGACTTCGTCTTCGTTAAGAGCCACACAAAACCCGTTTTGCCGTGCAATATTACAAGCCAAAATCTGTCTGCCGATTTCAGATTTCTTTCCTTTCTTTGCATTGCCCGCACCCAATTCACAAGGCAAACTAGGTAGTTAAATCTATTACACATTTGTGTCCAAAAAGCATGTCCAACACTTTGCCTCATGACATAAGTTGATGAAATTCCTAAATGAAATATGTTGTTTCTTTTTCTTTGATTTTTGTTCGTTCCAGTAGAAAATTGAACCTTGAACCATATTATATAATTTTTATTCCTAAACCATGGATTTGAATTATATGTTGTTTGTGGAAATGATGGCACATTGTAAAACATTGACATTTTTGTTATAATTTGTGCCTTGTATAATACTAGTTTTCATTTTTTGAACTGTATTGACGTTATGAGAATAGACAACCTATTTCTTGCCCAATTGCATTGAAGCATGAAGTGTGTCAAATTATGTCTTGCTAGATTTTATTGTACGAATGTTAATTGCTATAGACTCACTCTTTACTCATTCAATGTATTTGTAGGAATTTTTTTCAACTAAGTTGTAAGTTTGTTTATGGCTATGTACTTGGTTATTTTTACTTTTGTACTACGGTTTAGGTCATGTCAATCCTGTTATTAAACTAGTATACTTATTAATTAAGTGAAAACTCTCATCCCCATCTTAGTAACATTGAGAAAATTGGTATGTAAATGTGTCATTATGTTTAGGTTGTCAGTTTAGTTTAAGGGACTGGTTGTGACTATGTTTGTTGTAAACAGGTGTGTGAAACAGTTATCTAGGGAGTATTTTTGACAATGAACAAATCATAGATGATGGAGAATAGGATGTCTAGGGAGTATGAAGTAGGAGTTGAAACTTTTATTGAATTTGGTTTACGTAATGTCAACGGTTCCAATTCAATTAGGTGTCCATGTTTTAAGTGTGAGAATCCTGTGTCCAATGAGGTTTCAATAGTTAGATATCATATATATGCAAATGGGATTGACCAAAGTTATAAATAGGTGGTTCTGGCACGACGAAGATTTGACGGGGGAGAATGAAGAAAACATTGAGGACGATGATGATTTATTCAATGTATTGAATATGGTTCAAACTGTGCATGATCGATTTTCTAACGTGTCGAATATGTTTGACACTATGTTCGACGATGCTAAAACGCCTTTATACCATTGATATAAAAAGTTCACAAAGTTGTTAGACTTAGTCAACCTAAAGGTTATGTTCAGATGGAGTAATTAGATTTTTTCAGAATTGTTGGCGACTATTAGCGAGTTCTTGCCTAAAAAAATAAGTTCTAGTATCCATGTACGAAGCAAAAAGAACACTTACTGCCTTAGGCTTAAGTTATCAAAAAATCAATGTCTGTCCAAATGATTGTTGTCTCTATAGAAAAGAGTATGAAAACTTCAGTAGGTGTCCAAAATGTAACTTGTTGAGATGGAAGAGTATTAAGAACACCACAGAAGTGATGAAGGGAGTTGCTGCTAAACAACTTTGGTATTTTCCAATTTTTCCAAGGTTTGTAAGGATGTTCAAGAACTATGAACATGCCAAGAATTTGTGTTGGCGTTCAACTGATAGGAAAGTAGATGGTATTTTGAGACATCCAGCTGATACGCTATCTTGGAGGTTGATAAATCATTTATGGCTGAGTTTTGGGTCTGAACCAAGAAATCTTAGACTTGGTTTGTCCACAGATGACATTAATCCCTATGGAGATTTATCCACCAAATATAGTTGTTGGCCTGTGAAAGCTATAATATACATTCTTCCACTATGGCTATGTATGAGACGGAAGTATTTTATGTTAACAATATTGATATCGGATCCAAAACAACCTGGATATGATATCAATGTCTATCTGGCATCTTTGATCTAAAGCATATGTGGGTGGGTTGAAGGTGTTAACTGTTTTGATTCACATATGGAAGAATATTTTAATTTAAGAGCTATTTTCTTATGGACTATCAACGACTTTTCTGCTTACAGTAATCTTTGTAGATATACTGAGAAATGGTACAACGCTTGTCTAGTATGTGCTGAGAACACTTCTTCAGTTAGACTAGAGCATGGGAAGAAAAAAGCATACTTGGAATGTAGAAAATACTTACCAAGACCGTACCCATATAGGAGAAAAAAAAAGCATTTGATGGAAATCAAGAGAATGAAATTCCTGCACACCCTTTATCAGGAGAAGAAATTTACTATACATTTAAGGAAGTGAACTTTTCATGTGGTAAAGGGTCTAAGAGAAGGGTGAATGATCAAAGTACATCGGAGTATTGAAAGAGAAGATCTGCATTCTTTGAATTATCATATTGGAAGAAGTTACATGCAAGACACTGTCTTGATGTTATGCGTATTGAAAAAAATGTATGCATGAATATAATTGCAATGTTGTTTGACTTACTGGAAAAGAGTAAAGATGGGTTGAGCGCTAGACTTGACTTAGTGAAAATGAACATTAGGCCTGAATTAGCCCTTGTGACAAGCAGAAGTAGAACATACATACCTGCCACCTGGTATACATTTTCAAGAGAGGAGAAGTACAATATATGCAAGACTCTGCCGGATCTTAAGGTTCCTGAAGGGTATTCATCAAACCTAAAAAGTTTGGTTTCCTTGGATGATCTTAAGCTTTTAGGTCTTAAATCGCATGATTGTCATGTTCTAATGCAATAATTGCTTCCAATTGCATTGCTTGGAGTATTGCCGAAGAACGTGAGATATGCTATCAGTAGACTCTATTTTTTTCAATGCTATTTGTTCGAAGACCTTGAAATTATCAGAGTTAGATAAATTGTAGCAGGAAGTTGTTGAAACATTATATTTACCCGAAAAGTACTTTCCACCTTCATTTTTTACGATTATGGTACATCTAGTGCTTCATCTTGTGCAAGAGGCAAAACTTTGTGGACCAATCTACCTATGCTGGATGTATCCATTTGAAAGATATATGAAAGTGTTGAAAAGTTATGGTCGTAATAGAACTCGTCCTAAAGGATCCATCGCAGAGTCACACATCTGTGAAGAAGCTGTTGAGTTCTGCTCTGACTTTCTATCTGAACTGGACACAATTGGGCTTGGAACCTTCAAATATCGAGAGGAACGCAAGATTTATAAGCCTTTATCAGCTGGATCACTACTTACACCAAGTCCACTATCATTGAAAAAGCGCTTCTTCATATTCTAGACAACTTTGAGGAAGTTCAAGCTTATAGAGAGTAAGAAATATTTCATTCAAAAGATTATTTTTTTTATAGTATTTAGTTATTATTTTAATTTCGAATGTCATGTTGTAGACGTGTGGATTTCTTAAAAACTACAAACCTCTGTAGAGCAAAAATTGAAAAGTGATTGCATGATGAGCACAATCGTGTCTTCCCTAAGTGGCTACATGATCAGGTTAGTGATCTTGATATGCTATTACGCTATCCCTCTTTTTTCAAATTGTTGAAGAAGGACTAAGCGAATGTTTTCAATACCATGTAGGTGATGACTGAAATACATGAGGGAAAGATTGTTTCTCAAACTATATGATAGATTGCACATAGTCAACATTCTGTTTTGACTACATATGAGGGATACAACATTAAAGGATGTTGTTTTAGCACTAAGTTCCGTGACGACAACAGTACCGTTCAGAATAGTGATGTTATGTTGGTTGTAAGTACAATGCAAGTTGCTAGTGCAAAGGACAAAAATCCAATAGTATCTTACATGTCTTTCTACGGTGTCAATCAAGAAATCTGAAAAGTCAATTATAACACTTTTAAGGGTCCATTGTTTCAATGTGATTGGGTTGATACTATGATAGAGAGAACATGTGTGTCACTCATCAGATTTAGGCTTTAGTGGATTAACACCAATCCAAAATGCACCTGTAGCACAATGATGCTTGCTACGAGAACTCGAGTACATAGACTCGAAAATACAAATAAATGTGCCTGCTGAGTTATTTGGTTCAGCGAAAATGTTGCATCTTCCTCGAGGTGCGTCGCGACTTTTGCAACATGCGTCCTATCGACTCCTTGTATCAATGCATACATTATGTAAGTTTCTTGTGCTTTTTGTACAATAGTATTTTTGATGAAGCTGAAGTTTTTTCTTTGTATCATGTTCGTAGGTACCTCTACAAACTGCTAGAGAAGTCGAACAAATTAGAAGTATATAAGTTTTGTGATGTTAAATCAATCTCATTGGGTACAAATAAGAAATTTGCGCACAACTCCTAAGTGCTAGAATGCTAGGGATGACATAATCAGGTTTTGATGATTCCATATAATCCGGGGTATGTGTAGTAACTACTTTATTCAAACAATACGATAGATTGCACATGGTCTACATTCTATTTTGACTACATATGAGGGATACAACATTAAAGGATGTTGTTTTAGAACTAAATTACGTGACGACAACAGGACCGTTCAGAACAGTGATGTTATGTTGGTTGTAAGTACAATGCATGTTGCTAGTGCAAAGGACAAAAATCCAATAGTATCTAACATGTTTTTCTAGAGTGTCAATCAAGAAATCTGAAAAGTCAATTATAACACTTTTAAGGGTCCATTGTTTCAATGTGATTGGGTTGATACTATGATAGAGAGAAGATGTGTGTCACTCATCAGATTTAGGCTTTAGTGGATTAACACCAATGCAAAATGCACCTGTAGCACTATGATGCTTGCTGCGAGAACTCGAGTACATAGACTCGAAAATACAAATAAATGTGCCTGCTGAGTTATTTGGTGCAGCTAAAATGTTGCATCTTCCGAGAGGTGCGGCGTGACTTTTGCAACATGCGTCCGATCGACTCCTTGTATCAATGCATACATTGTGTAAGTTTCTTGTGCTTTTTGTGCAATAGTATTTTTAATGAAGCTGAAGTTTTTTCTTTGTATCATGTTCGTAGGTACCTCTACAAACTGCTTGAGAAGTCGAACAGATTACGAGTATATAAGTTTTGTGATATTGGATCAATCTCGTTGGGTACAAATAAGAAAACTTGCGCACAACTCCTAAGTGATAGAATGCTAGGGACGACATAATCAGATTTTGATGATGCCATATAATCCGGTGTATGTGTAGTAACTACTTTATTCAAACAATACGATAGATTGAACATGGTTTACATTCTGTTTTGACTACATATGAGGGATATAACATTAAGGATGTTGTCTTAGCACTAAGTTTCGTGACGACTACAGGACCGTTCAGAATAGTGATGTTATGTTGGTTTTAAGTACAATGCAAGTTGCTAGTGCAAAGGACAAAAATCCAATAGTATCTGACATGTCTTTCTACGGTGTCAATCAAGAAATCTGAAAAGTCAATTATAACACTTTTAAGGGTCCATTGTTTCAATGTGATTGGGTTGATACTATGATAGAGAGAAGATGTGTGTCATCATCAGATTTAGGCTTTAGTGGATTAACACTAATCCAAAATGAACCTGTCGCACTATGATGCTTGCTACGAGAACTCCAGTAGATACACTCGAAAATACAAATAAATGTGTCTGCTGAGTTATTTGGTGCAGCGAAAATGTTGCATCTTCCAAGAGGTGCGGCGTGACTTTTGCAACATGCGTCCGATCGACTCCTTGTATCAATGCATACATTATCTAAGTTTCTTGTGCTTTTTGTGCAATAGTATTTTTGATGAAGCTGAAGTTTTTTCTTTGTATCATGTTCGTAGGTACCTCTACAAACTGCTTGAGTAGTCGAACAGATTAGGAGTATATACGTTTTGTGATGTTGGATCAATCTCGTTGGGTACAAATAAGAAAACTTGCACACAACTCCTAAGTGCTAGAATGCTAGGGACGACATAATCAGATTTTGATGATTCCATATAATCCGGTGTATGTGTAGTAACTACTTTATGCAAACAATACGATAGATTGCACATGGTCTACATTCTATTTTGACTACATATGAGGGATACAACATTAAAGGATGTTGTTTTAGAACTAAATTACGTGACGACAACAGGACCGTTCAGAACAGTGATGTTATGTTGGTTGTAAGTACAATGCATGTTGCTAGTGCAAAGGACAAAAATCCAATAGTATCTAACATGTTTTTCTAGAGTGTCAATCAAGAAATCTGAAAAGTCAATTATAACACTTTTAAGGGTCCATTGTTTCAATGTGATTGGGTTGATACTATGTAGGGAAAAGATGTGTGTCACTCATCAGATTTAGGCTCTAGTGGATTAACACCAATCCAAAATGCACCTGTAGCACTATGATGCTTGCTACGAGAACTCGAGTACATAGACTCGAAAATACAAATAAATGTGCCTGCTGAGTTATTTGGTGCAGCGAAAATGTTGCATCTTCCTAGTGGTGCGGCGTGACTTTTGCAACATGCGTCCGATCGACTCCTTGTATCAATGCATACATTATGTAAGTTTCTTGTGATTTTTGTGCAATATTATTTTTGATGAAGCTGAAGTTTTTTCTTTGTATCATGTTCGTAGGTACCTCTACAAACAGCTTGAGAAGTCAAACAGATTAGGAGTATATAAGTTTTGTGATGTTGGATCAATCTCGTTGGGTACAAATAAGAAAACTTGCGCACAACTCCTAAGTGCTCGAATGCTAGGGACGACATAATCAGGTTTTGATGATTCCATATAATCCGGTGTATGTGTAGTAACTACTTTATTCAAACAATATACACGTCAGTACAAGATGTTTAGTGTATGTATGCATTGACACATTTATGACACGTATAACAATCATTGGTGTTTAATGGCGATAGACTACACGATGGGTATTGCATATTGGGTAGATCCATTGAAAAACTGAATCTAGAGCGACATCATGGCTGCGGTGAAAATGTCCTTTACGTTCATCTATTTCTGTTTTTTAATGTATAAGATTGTTAACTACGTTTATTGAGGTTATATTTACACTCGTGCAAAACTTTGTAGGGATTTTCACATTGGTAGGAAGAAGAAGCCAGTGTGGAAAGTTATCAAGGTATATGGAATGGAAGTTTGATGCAATAGGGTCGTTGGTTAGTGTAGTTTCATGATTGCAAACATATACAATTTTTGTGTTGGTTGTGTCTACAGAGTTCGAAGCAGTCTGGCGTTGTCGATTGCCGATATTATGTCATGTGTTTCATGCGTCATATAATTTTATCCAACAACGATTTGATTGTTGAGAAAGTATGTATTTGTTCTTTATTTAAGTTTAACCATAAACTATAAGCAAGTATGCATCTAATACATATTCTCTGGTGCGCAAATCAAAGTTTACCATCGACCTACAGTCAAGAAGAACTAGATATCGTTAGGTCCGAGTGGGCTGAATTTGTGGGGACCTATGTAATTTTCGCATAGACTTAAGTAGAATTTGTTTACTAATTTTGTTCACTTTTTGGATATGACATAAGACATTTGTATGTATATACTGCTTATCTAATGCATTGTTTTGTTTGAGTAACCTAAGATATTTCTATATACATACTCCTTATGTAATATTTTCACATATTTTGACTAATATAAGACATTCGTATATTATTGTACTTATTTTCTTGCAATAGACCTAGTTAAACGCCCGTAAATGGTAAGTTTACTTATATACGAACTTCAACTTGGTTATATCGTGAAACACTATACGACATTAAGTAAACTTAAAATTGTTGTTCCATTGTCGGACTTGGTTTAAAGGATGTTTTTGTTTGTAAAGCTATATGGGTGTATTTGCGGCAGATAAGTATGTATCTGAGACAGAAATCTATTCATTAATTAATGTATTTATACACTACGACCTCTGTTTGCCCTATTGTTGAAATTTTATGAGTTTCAGGTTGAGAGATCGTACCCGCCCCCTGCATATCGTTATGTTTCTACGAATACTTGTGTTCCTCTTATTGTGCATATTTTTTTATAAATGATGTTCTACTATGCAATGAAAATATCGTTTGGTGCCCGCCCTTTAGATATAGGTCAATTGGTTTAGGTTACGAATGTGTAAGAATACTGATTTCATAATAATATTGTTTGGTGCCCCCTTCCTTGTTCGAAATGAACATTTCTTTTGTCATTAGGAAAGCCATGAAGATATTATTTGGACCCTAAACCCTAAACCCTAAACCCTTTGCATATAGGTCAATTTGTTTAGGTTACGAATGTGTTAGAATACAACTTTCATGAAGATATTGTTTGGTGCCCCACCCTTTTGCATATAGGTCAATTGGTTTAGGTTACAAACGTGTTAGAATACTGATTTCATGAAGATATTGTTTGCTGCCCCCCTTCCTTATTCAATATGAACATTTCTTTTGTCATTAGGAAAGTCATGAAGATATTGTTTGCTGCTCGCCCTTTGCATATAGGTCAATTTTTTAGGTTACGAATGTTTTAGAATACAACTTTCATGAAGATATTGTTTGCTGCCCCCCTTCCTTGTTCCGTATGAACATTTCATTTGTCATTAGAAATGTCATGAAGATATTGTTTGCTGCCCCCCTCCCCTTGAATATAGGTCAACGTTTTTTAGGTTACGAACGTGTTAGAATACAACTTTCATGAAGATATTGTTTGCTGCCCTCCCTTTTGCATATAGGTCAATTGGTTTAGAATACAAACGTGTTAGAATAATGATTTCATGAATACATTGTTTGCTGCCCCCTCCCTTGTTCCGTATGAACATTTCTTTTGTCATTAGGAAGTCATGAAGATATTGTTTGCTGCCCCCCTTTGCATATAGGTCAATTTTTTTAGGTTATGAACGTGTTAGAATACAACTTTCATGAAGATATCGTTTGTTGCCCCCCTCCTTGTTCCATATGAACATTTCTTTTGTCATTACGAATGTCATGAAGATATTGTTTGTTGTCTTCCTCCTTTGCATATACGTCAATTTATTTAGGTTACAAATGTGTTAGAATACTCATTTTATGAAGATATTGTTTGCTGCTCTCCCCCCTTTGCATATAGGTCAATTGGTTTAGGTTACTAATGTCTTAGATTACTAATTTCATGAAGATATTGTTCGCTGTCGGCTTCTCCCCCCCCTTTTTTGCATATAGGTCAAATGGTCTGGTGATTCTTTTTTGTCACATGTATGTGGTCTGGTGGATTGGCTTACAAAAGTACATTGTATTTGATTTGACCTCGGCTTGGTACATGTATGACCTCTAAATAACTTGTTGTATGAACATCTTCCTTAGGTTTGTTACAAATTAAAAGGTTTGAGTTTTTGGACATCATACTTACGTGTTAACTTTTCTACACATTTGGTTGATACTTAAACATTTTGGAAGTTGATTTGTAAACTTTCTTCATGTCATCCAAATTTGTGATTAATATTTAATTTATATCGATATTTCAGGTATTCGACGAAAGCTTGGAGCGTAGAAGCATGGAATGATAGACATGTTGAAGTTTTCATTTGTTAAGTTGTAGTTTGTTACGCATAGAAGCATGACACGAAGAAAGGTTGTAGTTTGTTAAGTTCAGTTGAAATTCTCCTTTGTCTCTTTTGTTTCATTTGTTTTATTGTATAAGGACAAATATTTACTTTCAAATGTAAATTGATGCTTCATTATGAATATATAGAACATTTGGAATTTTATGATTACTTTGCTCGCACTATTTCTTTAAAAATGACAATTACAATTACGTGTCGTCAATTGTAATTTCCTGACAGGAAACAAAAAACGTCAAATATAATCAATACATGACACTGAAATTCGTGTTGCTATAGGAAATTTATTGACACAAAAAATGTGTCGTACCCTATCAATTTGTAACAAAAAATGTTATCATGGAACATATATTAACAGGAATTTAATGTCACTGAAAATTAAACCGTGACACAAATAAAGTGTCGTGAATATCACATAATCAACAGAACAATATATCCAATTTCGACCTCAATTATGACACTTTTTTTTTCCGACGACAACGTTACAACGAGACGTTTAAAATGATAGTAAAGAGTAAATAATGACACAAAAGATGTCACACAAGGACAAACAACGACGTGTTTCTCGCGGTGTCCTTAAATGTCCTATGTTGACAATGGATACAAGGACGCAAAATATGTGTCACGAATTCTGCTCGTGATGCATATTTTGCGTCGTTATATAACAGTTTTCTTGTAGTGAAAAATATGTCTTAAAGCATTTTCTAGTGTTTAGGTGTTAAGTTTAATTATATGCGTTTAGTATTAGGTTTTATTACTTTGACAAAGGTTGTATTTCATAAGCTTCTTTTGATAATTAAAGATTGACTTATACACTTTTAGTTCTTTTAGTTTTTTCTCTTAGTTTTGATAAGCTTACCAACTTGAGTTAATAAGTTTATTAAGTTCTATTATAATTGCATGATAGTCATAGCATAAATAAACTATATATATATAAACTTGAAACATTAGTTTGTTGGAAAGTGTTGAATTAAGTTGCATTAGTCTTATATCTTTGTTTTGATAAGCTGTTCAAATTTGGGTTGATAAGTTATTTATAGTTTGTTTATTAGTATTGAACACATTTTGCTTCTTTTGACTAGTGTTATTAATGTACCAAAACTTCAATTATTTGTTGGATAATGCAATAGTTCAACTTTTATTATAACTTTATTTGGATACATAACTTTTTTTTATGCTCAATTTTTTGTTTTCTTCCATAGTTTTTTTCTTGATAGGTTTAATTTTGATGTGTAATGTTAAATTTTGGTTCCCATGGAGTTAGAAAGAAAATAAGAAGATTGCATTGCTAATGTTGTGCTAAGTTTAAGAAGGTTGAGAAGGGGAAAAGATGCATTTACATAAAATGGACAACAACATTAATAACATGGGTTTTTTGTACGGATGGCCCCTTTTCAGGGGCCCATTCTATTTTTGGCCCAATATTAAAACTTCAATGAAAAATGGACTTTTGATGATGTCAGCACCATGTGATTTTACCATTTTATCCCTAAAGTCAATGCGCGCGCCCCCGACCTACTCGATGCACGCTACACGTTTACTCGATCCACGCTACTCGTCTACTCGATTGCTCGATACAAAAGTCAAACGATATACGCTTCGTTGACTACTCGATGCACGCCACACGTTACACACGTTGTACGCTACTCGACATACTCGATGCACGTTACCCCTGAAGTCCTATCACGCGATTTGACGTTAAGCCACAATTTGGGCTAAAAGTCTGGCAATGGGTACAATCAATTTAATGAAAAGTCATTTTGCATAATAAAGTACCCTTTTTTTGTTTCTAACACATCAAAAATTTTATTTTTTTCATAAAAAAATTTCAACAAACAAGAAATCAAAACTCATAGCATCTCACAACCGATTTTCTTTGTTGTTCAAGTCAATCAACTAAGATGCACTTAAACTCTACTTTTGAATTCTTACCAGCTTAATTTGTGTATTTTGTCATACACTAGCAATCAGTTTTATTTTTCATTTTGACGAATGTAAACTGCACTTAAACTATTATTTCTCATTTCAACTAATGAAATGGTTGCACCATATCTTTAACGAAGCAAGAAAATACATTCGCCCAGTATCTTCTAACGTGCTTCGGGTGTGAGGAAGGTGGTGCAGCGTGTAGCGTTTATACTGTGTAGCGTGCAGTGTGTAGAGTGCAGCGTGAAGCGTGTAAAGTATCGTGTAGCGTGTAACGTGTATTGTACAGAGTGTTGAATTTTTTTATTGTAGAATATTTAGCTAATTTATGATATTTTATTGTATTTTAGGATGGATAAGAGGTATATATTCATCCAATTTGAAGGTACATGGGATGAGGAGAAACAATGTTATAGTAAAGGTAGTCAAAAGGGTGTTGAAGTGGATTCTACAATCACGTATGATGCATTTAAAGAATTGATATACAAAGTGTCCAAGTGTAGTGCATCAGAATACAGTCTACTTATCCGGGTTAAATACCGTACGGACGAAGAGTCATTTATTGTATTAGTGGAGGATGATGATGATGTTCGATTTTTGCTTCATGAATATACCCACAGCAGACCGCCGATATATGTAAGTGTTGAGAAGATCCAAAATGAAACGATAGGGTCAATTCCAACAACAGTCTCCCTAGATAACATGAAAAACATGTGACAGTATTATGATGACAACGGTACTGGTATTGAGACGGTACCATGTACTGTTTATTCTATAAACACTTCTGATGTCCTGAACTATTCTGATGCGCCCGAATGATAGGGTTGGTAGGAGGATGGTGAATCGTATACCATCAGCTGGGGAGCGCCCGAATGCTAAAAAGTGTGGACATTGTGACCAACCGGGTCACAATAGAAAACGGTGCAACGATCGCTGAACACCGTCGTGCCTCGTGTCCGAAGGAAGTCACAAGCTACGTCGTTGTCAAACATGTAATTAATTGGTCAATTTGTTGAACATGTAATTATATCCATTGTAAATGACAAAATAAATAAATTTTATCATTCATTGAGTTAACTGTTTTTTTCTCGATACTCGTTACACGTTATATGGTACACGTTACACGTTGCACGTTCCACGCTGCATGTTGTACGTTGCACGTTGCTCGTTACACGTTACACGTTGTTCTTCAGGTTTTAGGGTTAACTTTTCTGTTTTATTCTCGATACACGTTGTAGTTCTTTTTAAGAGAATTTAACTTAATAAATTAATAAATGAAAATTGCAACAAAATTTAACTTAATAAATGAAATAGAACTTAGATGTACAAAATCAAATTTATTGATAAGTTAAGATAAATGTTTAGACGCCCATAATCTGGCGGTATAATGGAACCTATAGTCTAAAGACTTAGTTTGATCTAAAGAAGCTATTGAATTACCGGTACATAAAAATTCAAAAACTTTTAAACAAAAAATTCCACAATCTAATGTGGAGCTCTCCTAAATGTTTTCTATGTTGTTCCGGGACACCGTCTATGGGCCAGGTTGGAGGTCTGGCTTTGACTCGAACAACCCACAAGTCTCCACTAGTGATGGGATAGTGTAACATGCAGGGAATAGGAACTTCGCGAGATCATTTAGGATATGTTGGATGGGTAGGAGTCGTAGACGATCAGACGCCCTTAGTTGAGGTCGATCACCAGCATCAACCAGTGTTGACGAAAATGGAGGGAGTGAAGACAAAGTCGACTTCTGTCCACCCCGGCTGGTGGTCTTCTTCTAGACCAAGCACGCAGTCCACATAGTAATGCTCCCGCTGTCATATGAGAGCGGTCTGTTCGCGTGTTTTGCCCTGAATCTCTCTCCATATCGAGTAATCTTCACGAAAATTGAGGTAACTCTGAGCCAAAAAAAACTAAGTATGAAATATAGTAAATTGAATCTAAAGGGTAAAAGAAATGCATAAGTCACATACCATTAAAGCATAGGGGAGTGTCGACCACTTGTGAATGCAAATGTCCGGCCGCGCGAACAAGAATCTCTAAAGATATAAAAACAACGCGTCCATCACCTGTAAAACCGTATGAGTTAATATATCGCATTCATATAAAACAAATAAAAGCACATAGGGTACTTACATCGCATTCTATCCACTCATTGTCAGTGTGGTTTGTTCGAAATAGGACACACTTCCCCGGGCCGTTATAAGGTCCCATATTTGGAGCCTCCAGCCAGTACATAAACTCCTCCATAACGACCTCATCCACGATCGACAGATCGTAAGGGACCACTGTTCCTCTCCCAGGTGGAGGAATGCCTGGATCAGTGTACTTCGCCCTCAACGTCTTTGACGTGAGCGGTGATGTGTACGGTTGAGGTGCCTTCCATTTTCTACCAGTGCACCTTGGCTGGTAGCTTTCAAGGTTCACCTCGAGCCTCACCTCAGCCCGCTGGCTGGTAGCTCCCAAGTTGAGTAATGCGCTTTGGTTGGCTGGTAGCTTAAAGAATGATCTAGGCACCAGAAGAGGAAGGACCTCGATATCATGAAGTGTAAGTGGATTGGGTGGAATGATTGAGACTGGTGTAGGAGGTGGTGGTGGTAGAGTGGAGGGCGATGATGGTTGTGGTAGAGTGAAGGGTGGGGATGGTGGTGGTGGTCGTAGAGTGAGGAACGATGGTGGTTGTGGTAGAGTGGAGGGTGGGGGTAGGGGTGGTAGAGTGGGGGGTGGTGGTGGTGGAGGTGTATAAGACTCGATGGTGGAGGTGTATAAGACTCGGTGGGTTCATTGGACTCGAAGGGAGGGATTGGTTCATCGGACTCGGTGGGAAGGATTGGCTCATTGGACTCTGTGGGATGTAAGGGACTCGGTGGAGTAGGTTATGGTGTTCATCCTGTTCAGTGTAGTCCTGCAAGGGAAAAAAAAACTAGTCAACTTGCATAAACGAAAAAAAACAAACAAAAATAAACATTTTTAAATTTGTTTAACTTACCCGACAAAAGTTACCTATGAAGTCCGCAAATTGCTGCAAGATCGACCTCATATTTGTCACATCAGCTCTCAAAGAGGTAAGGTCCGACTGAATGTCCCCTACTTTTTTCTCGACTGATGTGACTCGCTCGACTAGTTCACCTAACAGTCTGCGGGGTGCAGCAACTCTTTTTTATTTCGGTCTAGTGTGGGGATTGGAATGGATCGTCTCGTGGTCTGATTGTCGACCCACAGACTATTGTCTATCTTCGTCATGTGAGGAAGGTATAGGATCCTCTTGCGGGTAGTGTTGACCATAGTCTTCGTCCAACGAGGCCTCCTCTACGTCATCAACATGTCGAGCGCGATCATCTTCCCCACTAAATGACTCGCTCTCGCTCAGATCACCATCACCAGACCAGTATACATGCCTCTTGTTAATAGGTGTGCCTCTATACGTCTTCTCTTCCTCAGACATTACTAGACGGGTTGTGATCACTATCTGCATGAATAACAAAGCATTAACGAGATTGTTTTGTTAGACTATTATTAAACTATACTTAAACAAGTAATTGCATACCTTGTCCGTCTCAAAAACATCTTTTTGCAAGGCCTTGGTGGATAGGGAGTATGTACATTCCCACCTCAGGAAACGAGGAATTCTATGATTGCTAAGTCGAGTTGCACACTTCCCAGCAACAGTGGATATTATCCCGTATGCCCACAACTGCATATCCGTAACACACATTAAACCATAATACTTCAAACATATTTCAAACAGCAGATAAGGAATAGGTTTTACCTGGAATGCATGAGGAAAGCCCGGTAGGTTATATTTGATAATATAATCCGGGTTATTCTTCACCATTTTCTTGTAGTAATCAGCCTTGTCAACCAACCCTCGTTGCAGACCCAGGAAAGTCTTCTCTCATAGAATGTTCCAGTCTAGACTAATGTAATAGTCCATGTTTTCCACATCATTGAAGAGCCTCATGTCAACATAGGCTCTCGTCTTCTCCCTACCCATCATTGCTAGTTCTGTGTAGTCTACACACGTCATCTTGACAGCATCTACATCAGTTTCAAACTCCATTGTCTTGTACTCCGCTTCAAGGACGTTATTGTGAATACCCTTGGTGATGAGCTTCTTGTAGTGTCTAAGGACTGTGTCCTGCAAGTCGCACTCAGCCCTTTCAGCAATCCTAGTATTGGGGGCCAGCCACAACCCCGTGACTAGAAGAAAATCGTCCTTCGTGAAGCTTACAAAGGTGCCATTCAAATCAAACGTCATGACATCCCTATTGTTGTCTTTCACTTCTCTTAGCAGAATGTAATGCACAAGTGGACTGTTGAAGATAACATCCATATCCACAAACCGCCCAAATACTGTCTTTCTGAAGAGAATAAGTAGTGTAGGTGTTAGCTTCTCCTTCACGATCTTGTTCGCAACCGAGATGTGGGAAGAAAGACTGGTAGCTTGGGTGGGAAATCGATCTTAAATTGGGTAGCCATTCTGCAAAGGAAAAAATGAAAATTAAGTTAGCATTTGCCTCTGGAAAAAACTCGATGCACGTTACTCGACATACTCGATGCACGTTACTCGACACTCGATGGACGTTACTCGACTTACACGCTTCACGTTACTCGATAAACTCGATGCACATTACTCGACTTCACGTTACTTGACTCGGACTACCCTCGACACTTGAATGGTTTCACAACGCAAACAACCTGAACACGCTATCCTCGACACTCGATGCTATTCCACAATGCAAACAACATGAACAATGCAAACCCTACAGTTTCCTACCGACGATGAACCAGAAGAAGACGACGGCCACAAAGAAACCTAAATGCAATACAAAAAGTTGAACTTGACGACATCGACTCGACGAAATGCAAACACTGAAGAAAATGTTACAAAGAGAAAATGAATGCATGCATGAAGCGATTAAAGGATGATTGTTACATTTTCAAAGTACGGGAAGACGTCGGGCACTGCGAAATGAAAGGGAAGAAGTTTCGTCGGCACCAGAGAGCAAAGAATGGAAGCACAGGAAAGTTGGAAAGAGTGAGAGTGGAGGAAACGTCTGGAAATGGTTACTTTAAGCATACGTATCTTTTTAAAATTTCGTGGGTAACGTGCATCGAGTATGTCGAGTAACGTGCAACGTGTGGCATGCATCGAGTAGTCAACGAAACGTATATTGTTTGACTTTTGTATCGAGCAATCGAGTAGACGAGTAGCGTGCATCGAGTAAACGTGTAGCGTGCATGGAGTAGGTCAGGGGCGTGCACACTGACTTTAGAGACAAAACGGTAAAATCACATGGTGCTGACATCATTAGAAAGCCATTTTTCATTGAAGTTTTAATATTCGGTCAAAAATCGAATGGGCCTCTGAAAAGGGGCCATCCGTACAAAAATCCCAAGAAGTTTTTAGTTCATTTTTTTATTTACTTAATTGAATAATAACAATAACAATAATAATAATATATAGAAGAAATGACCATATTGCCCTTCACTTGATATTTATATTTTCTTTATGCCCTTAGCTTCATTCTCTTCAACATTTAACAAATTTCTTAATCCTTCTCCCAAATAAACTTGATTCTAAACTTTCTCATCAAAATAATTCAATCTTTAAGGGGCCTTTGGATCAAAGATATTGTTTTATGGGTATAGATATTAAATGTTTGAGATTTGAATGTCTGAGTTTTAAATGTCTGGAATAATTGATGTCTGTGTTTGGATGTGCAAGCTTATTAATGTCTGAAAGTTAAATATTTGTGTTCAAGTCAATAATTTTTAAAAAATAAAAATAAATAATTACTTAACTAAATGCTTTAGATCAATTGAATTAGCATAAAATAATTTATTGTTATGTTAATTGGTTACTTAGTTGATAAAATAAAAAATAAATAAAGGAATACTTTTAAACTAAACATAATTAACTTACTATTAAATATAATTAGATATTAATAATTAACCATAATAATTTATATTAAATAGTTAAGATAGCCTAAAATATGAACAGTAATATTAGTTGAAATTTATTAAGAATAAAGGAAAATTATCAAAAATAGAAAAAAAAATCAAAATATTTACAGCCTATAGAAAAAAAAAAAAGATACTCACACTTTATTTTATAAAAATACCAAAATTACCCTTTTCCATTGAAATTCACATGCGACATCGAATTTCTTCAGTGAATCATCTCCAATTTCTTCGACATCTCCTTCTTCTTTTTCTTCTTCGAGATAGATCATCATCTCCAAATTTTCTTTGAAATTTATGTTTTCTCAGTCAATCATCTATCGATTCTTAAGTTTCCATCTATGGCGAAGCGTACATTTGATTTACTTGGTCATCTATCTCTGTTTATCTAAGATAGACGGTGGTAGTGGTATATCTCTATCTATATGGGATAGACAGGGATAGTCTTCTCCAAGCTAGATAGATAACTATCATAGCCTATCATTGTCTATCATTCACTATTCTTCTTATTAACCCGCAATATTTTCTTGCACCAAATCAATGAAGAAAATCAAATAGAGAAAGAGAAAGAAGATGGGCAAATAAAAGAGAAAGAAGATGACTATTATACCCTATCATAGCCTATGAAAATGACTCATGAAACTACTCCAAGTTTCAACTTGGACGTTTTTCAAACTCAATCTCAACCTAAGTCTCATTCTTGATTGTAGGAGTACTTTATACATTTTGTAAAGGTTCAAGTTTGTAAAGTTTCAAGTTGAACATTTATGTATTTTATACTATGTATAGTTTGTAAGTTTCTTTCTACTTGTTGACAATCAACTTATTTTGAAATTTATAAATTTAACAGTTGTGAATTTCTTAAGATGTTTTTTTATTAGGTTATGTGTTGTTTGGTTGTAGTTCTTGTTATCATTTTCTATCACAGATAGACAGAGATAGACCACTATCACTGTCTATCTGAGATAAACTTCAATAAATGTATGTTTGATGGTTTGGATGTAGTTCTTGGTTTATTTTAATTTTATTATGCTAAGTTTTGCTGATTTTTCTTGAATGTGGAACAATGATATAAATCTATCATTTTCTATCTCAGATAGATAGAGATGGGTCACTATTATTGCCTATCTGTGATAGAAAGTGATAAAGCTCTATCATTGTCTATCTCAAAACAGAGATAGATCACTATCACTGTCTATCTGAGATAGACTTCCATAGATGTGTGTTTGATGGTTTCGTTTTAGTTCTTTGTTTTTTTTTAATTTAATTCTCCTAAGTTTTGTTGATTTTTCTTTGATGTGGGACAATGATATAGATCTATCATTTTCTATCCCAAATAGATAGATATAAGTTACTATCACTATCTATCTGTGATAGAAAGTGATAAAGCTATATCATTTGTCTATCGAGATAGACAGAGATAGACCACTATCTCATATGCTTTGGTTGTAGTTCTTGGTTTGTTTTAATTTAATTTTGTTAAGTTTTGTTGATTTTTCTTGGATGGGTGACAATGATATAGATCTTTCTTTTTTTTTTATCTCAGATAGATAGAGATAGACAACTATCACTGTCTGAGATAGAAAAAGATAAAGTTTTATCATTGTCTATCCCAGATAGACAGAGTAGACCATTATCATTGTCTATCTAATATAGACGAAGATAGATGGATGATAATCGTCGGTTTGCCGTTGTGAATCGTGTGGGATAAGATAATGTGTGGGCATTTTTGGTATTTTACACGTGGCCTAGGCTTTTTTAAAAAGCTCCCAAGAATAAATAATATATTTATATTTAATAATTAATTAAAATTAATAGTAATAAATAATTTATATTAATTTATCAACTAGTTAAACTATAGTTTTATTGTTCATCTATCAGAAATAAACATCTCATACTTTTCCAGGGTATTAAAAATCCATGACAGGTGGGTTTTAAAGTTTCCTAGATAATAATATCTTGGGCTTTAAAAAGTGAAATTCTGTGAAACAAACAAGAATATTAAATGTCTGTTTAAAATCCCATACAAAAACATGTGAAACAAACGGGTCCTAAAGGATAAAATATATTCTAAACTTATTTTTTGTCACAACATAAGAAATATTTGTGTAAATAAAAGGAACAATGAATAAGAGCTTACAAATAATCTCAATATTTTTTACGTGCTAAGAAAGGTAGCCAATAGACCTACAGATCAGAAGCTCCAACGATATGAGATTAACTCACTAAAATCACTAACCCCCTTAATCAATATTCATTAACTGCGTGTACATTCAACTAAAGACTCACAGTTGCACTCTTCTTAATGTAGATATATTTATGTGTCCATGGATATAGACCAATAACAGTAAGTTAGTCATTCACGAATGTCCGTAACACTAGCTGGGTCAAATTACCATTTTATCTATAGTTTACTTCTTAGTTCTTAGATACCAGTGCTCCTTTAATGAACAATTTGTTATGGTCCGACCAATAAAATGAAACCCCTCTCATGTCATAGAGAGGGTAGGGTCGCTTGTTCAAGTCTCGGAGACACCTTTTAAGGAAACAATCATCTATTTACCCTAAAGTCTGGAAGGAGTTAATTCCATCTTGTGTTTTAAGACATGATTTTTCCCTTAAGTGGGGTCTCCAAGACTTGAACAAAGAGCCCTACCCACTCAATGGCACAAGAAGAGTTTTTGTTTATTGGTTGAATCATAAACATGTTGTTCATTAGAAGAGCACTGGTATTTAAGAACTAAAAGGTAACCCAATGATAAAATTGAATTTGACCTAGCTGGTGCAGACATTCGTGAATGACTAACTTGTTGTTATTGGTCTATATTCATGGACACAAAAATATATCTACAGTAAGAAAAGTACAACTGTAAGTCTTTAGTGGGGTGTACCCACAGTTAACGAATATTGATTAATGTAGCTCATGAGTTTAGTAAATTAATCTCATATCATTGGGGCTTCAGATCTGTTGGTCCATTAAGTCCCTTTCTTAGCTCGTAAAGTGTATTGAGAATATTATATCTTGAATATAATTCCAAATGTTCAATTTTACTTAGAGGATTAATATAATGTATGATGCTACATTATCACATAAAGTTTATATTTTAATTAAACTTTATTATATAAATTTAATTTTGGATATGATTTAAAATTAATTTATGAGATAATTAAATATTTGAACGAGTTCAAATAATTAATTTAGTATGAATTGAATTATATTAAATCTATAGGTTAAAATTAATGCATATTAAATACACATTAAACTATAGGTTATGAAAGAAATACAATTGAAAATGATTCAAACGTATGCCAAATTTAATATATGGTAATTAATTAATTAAAGAATTAATTAGTCGTTTAGTTTAGTTTAATTTAATTAAATTTGATTTAATTAAATTAATAACATTAAAACTATAGGTTGTGTGAGAGATGTTCATCTAAATATGATTTAAATGAAATCATTAATTAATTTAGATTAGTTAATTATTAATTATTGATTTAATTAATTAGTTAATTAAATTAATTTTTATTTATTTAATTTAGTTTATTAAATCTGAATTCATAAACCAACTCCTACATTTACGTGGGAGTTATGTGGTAGGTGGGGTGCATCTCATGTGTTGACTATACAAAATAAAAAGAAAGGAGATATGCAAAGAAAAATGAAAACACTAAAGAGTTCTATGTAAAAAGAAAAAGAAAAAATCTTTGAATCTCTGAATCTATGAGAATTTCATAAATTGTTCCCACAAACTAATTAATCTCACATCTCAGAGAATAGGAAAGGTTTCAAGTGATGGTGTTCGTGACTCCTAATTTGCAGATTTGTAGATTCATAGATTTAGACACGTGGACGACAAAGAAAACACACAGTGATGGGAAAGGCGAAGCTGTTGGTAACGTGAGGGAGAATAAGAGTTTGATTTTTCTTTTTACTTGCATGCAATCCCTACCAACTTTTTATAATAATAATAATAATAATGAACTTAATTATCATTTATAAAATTGAGAAATATATGTATATATATATGTGTGTATGTGTGTATATATATATACATACATAATTGTTTGTACAATTTGAATTTAACAATGAATCTTTAGAAGACAGAAAAACTAAAAAATGAATGTATATATACAACTAACTGGTTCTACGTTGTAGATGGCGGCAGTGGTTGTGTTCGTCTTTTGACATTACGAGACACAATAGTGTTCAGCGGTTTGTTGCACCATCTTCTATTGTGACCGGGTTGGTCACAACGTCTACACTTTTTAGCATGCAGGTGTTTAGCAGATGATGATATATGGTTCACCATTCTCCTACCAACTCAGACAACCCTTTTCGATGGAAATGTTTTCACCTCATTATAAGCATATAGATTCTTCCATTTGAAAACATGACCAATCAGGTTTATCGATTCTACGTATGAAACGATTAATGATTCAATATTATACAGTCTACTGCACAAGGTGAATGAGTTGATATTGTGTTCTCTAATTGCAATAATAACATGTGAACACGGTATCTCCAAATACTGAAACTGTACACATGAACATTCTTTGGTGTGGAGATCGATAATATCATCTAACCCACCATCTTTAACCTAGACTCTATAGCAGTCAATTGGTAACACTTGGTACCGTCTCGCCAACTCAAACTTGGTTGTTATCAAATGCTCAGCATACTTCGAGTGAACCGATGTACTAGTTGACCAGTAGTTTCGCCGTTCATAGAACCACCATTGTAGGAAACTTCTAATGTGTTCCACCAGTATTGTGATGAGTAGTTTTCTAACTTCACTGTTAAAAGAGTTGAAACACTTGGCTCAATTGCTGGTCATGTTGTCGTAGCGTCTTGCATATTAATAACATCTTGCCCAACGCTTAACATTGGCACCCTCCAAATATCGTGCGAGCAAACCATTATCGTAATTGACTGATCCCAATGTTTCTTGAATTCAGATTCTCGAAATGTCCTTGATGCATCGTGAAAAAGTTTTCTAATTGTTTCATATTTGAAGTAATTTTTCTTCCTCTTTAGATGGTAAGTACAAATAGCATGGTATGTCGTGGGGAATACGACCTTAATGAAATTTGAAATGGATTGGTTTTGATCTGAAACAAAAACTAGATCAGGACATTTGTCAATCGTGGATTTTAAATTAGACATGAACCACGTTCAAGAATCATTGTTCACGTTATCAACTACGACGTATGCCAACGAATTCAAACTGTTGTCCCCATCCATAGTCACACCGACCAACATGGTTTTTCAATACTTACCCTTCAAATAAGTATCATCCACAATAATAACAGGGCGACAAGAACTAAATCCTTGCAAGCTTGGATCCAATGCCATAAGTACGTACTTGAATTATTCATTGTCCTCAAGCTTGATCTCAAATACGATCTTGGGATTTTTTCTCTTCAGAGCTTCCCTGTAAGCATGCAACAATACATATGATTCCTCGAGACTACCCTAGCAAGGACGAAGTCTGTTTTGCTAGAGTGTCATGCCTTGTCATAATTGATATTTACTCCAAATTATTGTCGGATGTCGTTTGTAATATGACGCAGGCAATCACCATGACCAACTCCAAACTTGTCTTTAATTAAATGTTCAATGACAAATGCACTTGCTTACCTGTGGTCGTGACTCAAAACCTCAATCGAACATGTGTGCTTAGTCGTACACGTGGTTATCATGAATATGTCACACTCTTTTGTTCTAGTAAGGATGTATACATCGCACAATATACATATTTTTGTTAGATTTTTAGACTCGCATCTCGAAGTTGTTCTTGATAGGCAACAATGACAGCCTATGCTATGAGTTGTTCTACAAAACGTTGTCTTCAAAGGATGTCGGTTGTCATATTCTATGAGTTTTGTTTTCTTATTTGTTGGAATTTTTAGAAGGGAAAATATAATTTTTGAAGTGTTTGATAATAAAAGAGTGTGGTTTATTGTGCAAAATGACTTTTCTTTAATTTGATAAGACCAGATTGTACCCATTGTTAGGAATTTTCCCAAAACCGCGGTCGTATGTCAACTCACAACAACGAACTTCAAGGTATTGTGCATAGAGTATAGCGAGGAGCGTGTGACGTGCATCGAGTAGTCAAACGTCCATTTATTTGTTGACTCGTGGATCGAGTGAGCGAGTAGACGAGCAGCGTGCATCAAGTAAACATGTAACGTGCATCGAGTGGCCGTGAGATGCGCATACTGAAGTTAGGGACAAAGGGGTAAACTCGTAGAGTGCTAACGTAATCAGAAGACCATGTTTTATTCACTTCTAAAAAATGGACAAAAAATCGTTTAGACACTAAAGAGGACCATGTGTACAAAAAAAACCTAATTTCATTACAATCAAACAAGCGCATACTATTTAAGTTAGCTACAGCGGCCGAGAGGTCGGCATTATGCTTAATTAGAACGAAAAGATGCGGTCATGATAGCTTTAAACCAAGGAAAGGATGTTAGACACTGAGAAGAAGACGAAGGGACGGTAGAATAATGGTGAGGGCTACTCAAATATTTCGCAAGGCTCGTAAAGCGTTCCATGATCTCGACCTCCTCAAGATCTTGCAATCCGAGATAACCCACGAGCTTTCTTCAACCCCATTTCAGGTACTCTTTAATTTCCTTGCTTCTATTCCACCATTAAAACCCCTTCTCAATCAATCCCTCTCTTCATCATCTCTGGTTTCCCATTTCTTCTTTTCCCATTTTTCATTCGCAGAACTATGAGAATAATTGTAGTTCCAGCGATTTCACTGTGGAACATGACTCGCCCAAGTCCCAAGACGTGGTGTTGCGGCGAAAATTGGATTCCGGTGAGGAGGTTGCGATTTCTGCTCTATTGGGTCCTCTAAGATTTGGACATGAAGGGACTTTTCCGAGGGACATTTTGATGAAGATTTGTGTGAGTAAGCCTGGAGTTAGCTCTCTTTTGCAGTTTGATTGTGAGGTTTCAGAGGATGGTCATTGTGGGTCTCTTTTCAAACTCTACAATGCCTATTATCTTCAATCTTCTGATTGTTTGGGACCTTCAGTTTATAGAGGCCCTTCGTTCAGGTACTACTATTTGGCAACTCTAATAGTCGCAAAAGTTAACATTAACCATAGCCATTTGTGTTTGATTGTATCTTTGAGAAGCTAGAAATCCGTGATCTCTATGTTTACTGATTTCAAACTGGAACCGTAACCTGGCTATAGAATTTTCTGTTATTGAGATTGGTCCCTTGGTTATAGATTGAAACTATTGATGATGTTATGACATGAGATGATGAATATGGATCACCTTTGACTTAATTTCTTTGACATTGTTAACGGATCTAGGAATTAAAATTCTACATGTTTTTTGTTAGGATCCCAACCTAACAAAGAAATGCTATAGAACACAAGAACAACAAGAACACTAGAATATAGAATTATATGAAATATATTGATAATATGTCAAAAGATCATACGGCTAATGACAACGTAACCCTAGCCTTTCGAGAGGGCTAGACTGTCCCCAAATTCCCACCAAAGGAATTTACTACTAAAATATGGATATCCCCTAACAAACCTCTCTCAAACTATTTATAACCTAAAGAAACCCTAACAAACTTAATGTGTTGTTACTAGAATGCCCTTCCAACAATTCATATTAATTATCCCTAAATAATCCTAACTAGGGGTCTTACAATACTCCCCCTTCGAAGACACCTTGTCCTCAAGGTGTGGTTACACAAACAACTCTACAAAAAGAAATTAGTTATCCCCAGTCGCAACAAATAAGAACAATCTGCAGCCCATTAACCCCCTCGCTGTCCAGTTTGAACCTTTTTCCAGCTTGCTCCCCCCTTTCAGCATCATGGAGAGTAACTTTCTGGACTTTCTTCATAGTGGTGGGCCCAACAAATGTGTTCGGCGGATTTTGTAAGAAATCTGTTGGGCCTTTCACCAATTTTACACAATGTAACCTACTCATCAAGTGAAGGTTCCAAACTTTGCTGCATTTTTCCCCCCTTTGTTTTCTTCTCAATTCGAACCAAGCTTTAACAGTAAAAACGAAGGGCTCCATACCATTTGCATCCACCCAGCCTTATTCCCTACGATTTAATTAAGCCTTGCCCAGTTGGCTCTTGGTCTGCCTCTTCTATCACATACCTTATATAGACAAAGTTCCTACCACCCTCTAGTGAATTTGAGTCTGTATTTAGAGCATCCCTTGTTTTTCTCCATTGATCCATGCTGAACCTTCCTTTCCATGTTCAAGTTCAACCCATTAAACTCTAATTCTTCCACCCATTGATAACTAGGACTTTGGGCCTCTACCCAATCATTTAGCATCAGCCCAATATGAATGAACCACCCACTATTTTCATTCCATGGAGCCACTTCCTGATTCCACTTGTAGTACATAAATTGTTTTCCCCTTTCTTTCCGCAACATATTGGACTTTTCTCTCTTTCATCAAAGTAGAATAATGAGCCTTTGTAAAAAAATCTTACCAATTTGAAATTGTAAAGCCCAAGTAACCATTTGAAATTGTAAGGTCCAAATAATTAGGGTTCATCTTTTTCCACAACATTGGCCCCACCTCCTGACCCTTCACGTGGGCAACTACTTCTCTCCCCACCATTATTAATTTTTAAAATAATGGTATTTTAAAAAGAATTGACAAAAAAGAGGTTGAGTTGAAAGTATTGACAAAAATAGGGTAAATTTACTGTAGCAAGGAAGTCGTGTACCCGGTACACGACTTCCTTTTGTCCAGTCACGCCCCACGTAGGCGTGGGGCGTTGACTGAAATGACTGGAGTCGTGGACGGGGTCCACGACTTCCACTTA
>JBBPDJ010000023.1:10147358-10157751 GCA_037974625.1 Cucumis cinereus
GAATCACGATCACAGACAAGCGAGTGCATTTGTCATTGGACATTTAATTAAAGACAAGTTTGGAGTTGGTCGTGGTATTGCCCGCGTCATATCATAGACGACATGCGTCAAGAACTTGGAGTAAATATCAGTTATGACAATGCATGACGTGCTAGGGAAACTGCCTTCGCCCCGACAAGAGAGACTCCCAAGGAATCATATTCATTGTTGCCTGCGTACGGAGAAGCTTTAAGAATAGAAAATCCTGGAACCGTATTTGAGATCAAGTTTGAGGACGACATATACTTCAAGTATGTGTTTACGACACTAGGTTCGAGCTTGCAAGGATTTAGTTCCTGTCGCCCAGTTATTATTGGGGACGGTACCCATTTGAAGGGTAAGTATGGTGGAACCATGTTGGTGGGTGTGGCTATGGATGGTGACAACAGTTTACACCCGTTGGCATATGCCGTTGTAGATAGTGAGAACAATGATTTTGATTCTTGGACGTGGTTCATGCCTTGTTTGAAATCTGCAATTGGCGAATGTCATGAGTTAGTTTTTGTTTCAGATCAACATCAGTCCATTTCAAATTCTATTGAACTAGTATTCCCGGAGGCATACCATGGTATTTGTACTCTCCATTTAAAGAGGAATGTGGAAAAGTATTTCAAGGACGACATAGTTAGAAAACTTATTCACGATGCATCAAGGGCATTTCGTGAATCTGAGTTCAAGAGACTTTGGGGCCAAATCGTCAATTATGGTAATGGTTCGCTAGCACGGTATTTGGAGGCTGCCGGGGTTGAACGTTGGACACGATGCTATCAATATAAAAGACGCAATGATAACATGACAAGCAATGGAACCGAGTGTTTCAACTCCATTAACAGTGAAGCTAGAAAACTTCCGATCACAACACTATTAGAACACATTAAAGGTCTCCTTCAAGGGTGGTTCTATGAACGACGAAACGCTTGGTCAAGCTTTACATCGACTCACTCAAAGTACGCTGAGGAGAAGATAAAAATCAAGTTCAAGTTGGTGAGACGGTACCAGGTGTTACCAATTGACTGCTATAGATTCGAGGTCAAAGATGGTGGGTTAGGCAGAATTGTCAATCTCCACACCAAAGAGTGTTCATGCGTTCAGTTTCAGTGTTTAAAAATCCCGTGTTCACATGCTATTGCTGCAGCTAGGAACTGCAATGTGAACCCATTGGACTCGGATGGAGGGATTGGTTCATTGGACTCGGTGGAAGGGATTGGTTCATTGGACTCAGTGGAAGAGATTGGTTCATTGGACACTGTGGGATGTAAGGGACTCGGTGGAGTAGGGTTATGGTGTTCATCCTGTCCAGTGTAGTCCTGCAAGGGAAACAAAAAGCTAATCAACTTGCATAAACGAAAAAAAACAAACAAAAATAAACATTTTTAAATTTGTTTAACTTACCCGACAAAAGTTACCAATGAAGTCTGCAATGTGCTGCAAGGTCGACCTCATATCTGTCACATCAGCTCTCAAAGATGTAAGGTCCGACTGAATGTCCCCTACCTTTGTCTCGACTGATGTGACTCGCTCGACTAGTTCACTTAACAGTCCGCGAGGTGTAGCAACTTTTTCTTGATTCCGGTCTAGTGTGGGGATCGGAATGGACCGTCTCGTGGTCTGATTGTCGATCCGCGGACTGTTGTCTGTCTTCATCATGTGAGGAAGGTATAGGATCCTCTTGCCGGTAGTGTTGACCATAGGCTTCGTCCAACGAGGCTTCCTCTACGTCATCAACATGTCGAGCGCGGTCATCTTCCCCACTAAATGACTTGCTCTAACTCAAATCACCATCGTCAGACCCGTATACATGCCTGTCGTTAATAGGTGTCTCTATACGTCTTCTCTTCCTTTGACATCACTAGACGGGTTGTGATCACTATCTGCATGAATAACAAAACATTAATGAGATTGTTTGGTTAGATTATTATTAAATTATACTTAAACAAGTAAGCATACCTTGTCAGGCTCAAAAACATCTTTTTGCAAGGCCTTGGTGGGTAGGAAGTATGTACATTCCCACCTCAAAAAACGAGGAATTCTATGGTTTCTCAGTCGAGTTGCACACTTCCCAGCAACAGTGGATATTATTTCGTATGCCCACAACTGCATACCCGTAACACACATTAAACCAGAATACTTACATATTTCAAACAGCAGATAAGAAATAGGTTTTACCTGGAATGCATGAGGAAAGCCCGGTAGGTTGTATTTGATAATATAATTCGAGTTATTCTTCACCTTTTTTTGTAGTTATCAGTCTTGCCGACCAATTTTCGTTGCAGACCAGGGAAAGTTTTCTCCCATAGAATGTTTCCCCAGTCTAGACTACTGTAATAGTCTATGTTTTCCACATCATTGAAGAGCCTCATGTCAACATAGGCTCTCGTCTTCTCCCTACCCATCATTGCTAATTCTGTGTAGTAGACACTTGTCATCTTGACAGCATCTACATCAGTTTCAAACTCCATTGTCTTGTACTCCGCTTCAAGGACATTATTGTGAATACCCTTGGTGATGGACTTCTTGTAGTATCTAAGGACTGTGTTCTGCAGGTCGCACTTAGCCCTTTCAGTAATCCCAGTATTGGGGGCCGGCCACAATCCCATGACTAGAAAAAAATCGTCCTTCTTGAAGCTCACAAGGGTGCCATTCAAATAAAACGTCATGGCATCCCTATTGTTGTCTTTCACTTCTCTCAGCAGAATTTATTGCACCAGTGGACTATTGAAGATAACATCCATATCCACAAACTGCCCAAAGATTGTCCTTCTGAAGAGAGCAAATTGTGTAGGTGTTAGCTTCTCCTTCACGATCTTGTTCGCAACCGAGATGTGTGAAGAAAGACTGGTAGCTTGGGCGAGAAATCGATCCTTCACATCGATCATAAATTGGGTAGCCATTCTGCAAAGGAAAAAATGAAAATTAAGTTAGCATTTGCCTCTGAAAAAAACTCGATGCACGTTACTCGACATACTCGATGCACGTTACTCGACATACTCGATGCACGTTACTCAACACTTGATGCATGTTACTCGACATACTCGATGCACATTACTCGGGTAGACGTTACTCGACTCGGGCTACCCTCAACACTCGAATGATTTCACAATAGAAACAACCTGAACACACTATCCTCGACACTCGACGCTATTCCCCAACGCAAACAACATGAACAACACAAACCCTACGTTTTCCTACCGACGATGTACCAGAAGAAGACGACGACCACAAAAAAAACCAAAAGCAATACAAAAATTTGAAGTTGACGACATCGACTCGAAGAAATGTAAACACTGAAGAAAACGTTATAAAGAGAAGATGAATGCATGCATGAAGCGATTAAAGGATGAAGAAAAATGTTACCTCTTCAAAGTACGGGAAGACGTCGGGCACTGCGAAACGAAAGGGAAGAAGTTTCGTCGGCACCAGAGAGCAAACAATGGAAGCACAGGAAGCTGAAAAGAGTGAGAGTGGATGAAACGTCTGAAAATGGTTACTTTAAGCGTACGTATGTTTTTTAAATTTTGGGGGTAACATGCATTGAGTATGTCGAGTAACGTGCAACGTGTGTAACGTGTGGCGTGCATCGAGTAGTCAACGAAGCGTATATTGTTTGACTTTTGTATCGAGCAATCGAATAGACAAGTAGCGTGCATCGAGTAAACGTGTAGCATGCATCGAGTAGGTTGGGGGTGCGCGCACTGACTTTAGGGACAAAACGGTAAAATCACATGGTGCTGACATCATCAGAGGACTATTTTTCATTGAAGTTTTAATATTGGGCCAAAAATCGAATGGGCCCCTGAAAAGGGGCCATCCGTACAAAAAACCCTAATAACATGTATAAAAATAAGAACAAATAGTTATTTTCCTTTATGAATCATCAATAAAGTAGTTTTATTTTGTCATTGCTTGGATCTTATTAGCATATATGATATTAAGTTAAACAATACTATTCTTGCTGAAGGGAAACATTTGCCCATGTGAGTTTCTTTCTTACTCTCTTTTTATCTACAACCAAGGTATTTTGGTTATTTGATGGAGAATTGGTTTGTAGTTGCATTTTTTCTTTCCCTAAATAGGCAAATGAATTTTTAGTTATTTTTCGTACGAAAGGGGAGAATGAAAATGAGGGATACTGTAATGGTGGAGCAAAATAGTGTAAGAGAAAAAAGTGGGTGTTTAAGCTTGATTTTCATGTATAATCTAGATATGTTTTTTTTTTTTTTTTTGTATAATATCACCGTGTTGGTTAAGGTTTTCAACCTATATTGTAAGACCTAAACTTTGTTGTTGTTTAGATTTTCAAAAAGGTGGCGTTTATTCAATGAAGTGGCTTTTTTAATAGAAAACTGTGGTCTTCGATCTAAGTAGTTTTCACATCTCTACCAAAACATAGATTTGATTATTTGGAGACTAATGACATTGTTGATGCTCTCACTAAAGGTTGTTTATTACCATTTCTCTGGTTCTTGGCTCTCTATTTTTTTTCTTGGAAATTCTCTCTCTTTATCAATGCATTCAAATTCTGATACATTTTCTCTTTTGCATTTCTTTTACTAGGTTAAACTTCTGGTTGCACTGTATGAGCAAAATGACAAGTCCTCCTTTACTCTCTAGTATATTTTTTCTTTTGGTTCATGTCCTTATGTCTTGCTTGATGCTGTGATTGTTGGAGAATCATCAATAGTTGAGGTTAACCATGGTTGTAGCTATTTAATTTTGTTGCTAGCTGTTTTTTCATTGAGGACAATGTCGTTCTTGAATCTTGTTTGTTTTATTGTCTTTATTTTCTAGCATATGTTGTTGTTATGCAAAGTACTATTTATATATTTGTAAAATGTTGATAAAAATCATTTCATTCTTCCAATACCTTTTGTAGGAACTTTTGTTATGTAATTTACTTTTGTAGGAATGTGTTATTTGTAATATAGTCGTGCTACCCCCCTCTCACATCTCTATGATTCTACGAAAGCTTGTCTTTCCACCTCTGTCTTTCATAATGATCATTTTGCATATCTTTGATAAATGATGTTGTGCTATGTAGACATTCTTAGTGAACGTGTTATTGGAAAAATAGTCGCCCCCCTCCCCCCATCCATATGTAAGCATTCAAAAAGAAAGTAATTGTTGAAACTAATTGCTGTACATAGACAACTGGATTATTTTTTGTCACATGTATGTGGTATGAGATAAAAGTAGTTGTTGACATGCATATGGTGGATTCTCATGTGCAATTGACTTAGAAAAGTACATTGTGTGTTATTTAACATAGAGTTGGTACTTGTATGACCTTCAAATACATAGTTGAATGAACATTTGTTTATTTGAAAACTCATTTTTACTATTTTTTGGACTTCATACTTACGTGTTAATTTACGAGGCATTTGGTTGACATTAGTAAGTTTTGGAAGTTCATTTGTAAACTTTCTTGATGTCATCTAAGTTTGTGATTAATATTTAATTTGTATCAATATTTTCGATTTTGGACGCAACCCTGGAGCATAGAAGCAGGACACGATAGATATGTCATTTATTTGTTAAGTTTCACTTTGTTAAGTTTAAGTTCGCATTTATTTCAATGTATATGACGACATAGTTATATAATAAAGACAAATATTTATTTCGCAATGTAAATCGACGCTTCATTTTCAATATATACCGAAAATTTTTCAATTTTAATGATGACACTTTTATTTTTTTTTTGTCAACAACCAGTTAACAATGACACATTTAAAATGACACGAAAGAGTATATAACGACAGTAAATAAGTTTTATGAACGGACAAACAACGACTTTTTTTTTTCACAATTTGTTTAAAACCCCAATGTTTACCGTGGATACAATGACACAAAATATGTGTCGCGAAATCTATTCGCGGAGCATTTTTTGCATCATTAAATGACAATTTTCTTGTAGTGTTCGAAAAAGACCATTTAACCTTTGAAAAAGTGTAATGAAGGTTTATTAAGCCTTTGAAAAAGTTTTTTCGATGGAATCTATTTTGACGCTTTTTAAAGGTTGAGACAACCTTTGAAAAAAAGTGTATTAAAGGTTTATTAAAAGGCTTTTTTTTTTTTTTTTTTTTTTTTTTTTTTTGTTATTTAAGGTTGTGGCTTTCGAAAATAGTCAATTTTCTTGTAATGAATGAAGGGCAAGTAAAAAAATACTCTCTTTTTTCATCACATTTCGAAAATAGAATTTTCCTTCCAAAATTATATGTGTGTGTTTTTAATAGAATAATTACTTCTTTCTCTATCACCAAAATTTGATTTATAAAACTAAATTTTAAAACATACATCTTACATATAAAACTAAATTACAAAATTCGACTAAAATATTTAGCAATTTACATAATCAAAATTTTAAACCTTCCAAATTTGACTGTTTTGTTTCCAAAGCAACGTTTAGTATCCAACTTTATGTTTTTAACACTAATGGAGTCTTGATTTGTAAACACAATTGGATATATCACAAACTTAAACATCTTCGACTATACCACAATTGACTATATTATTAAACTTTGAATCGACTAAGCTTTCGATTCTATTAGAAACTATTGATGACACATGATGTGAACCTTACAATAACAGTATGATCTCATCCCATCCCTATACACATTATTTATTATAAATAATAATGGAATAAATATTTTGAATAATAGCTTTTGAGCAACAAAGTAACAGTTTTTAAACTTTAATGTTAGGACTAAAAAATAATAATAATAAGAAGAATCCAAACCTTTTTTTTTCCTTTTTCTTTTGAAAATAAAAATAAAAATAAAAAGTTAAAGGGAGAATAAAGGGAGAGGAATAATATTGCCAAAAGCTCTTCCAAAATTTTTCTTTACACCTTCATTTCTCCTCATTTCAAACAAGAGAGGAAAACCAAAGAAGTTAATCTTATAATTATTTAAATTCAAAAAGTTTTAGAAAATAAAATGATTTTTTTTAAGAAAAAAGAGAAATCTATACTAAAATGATTAAAAAAATAAAAATTTAACTAGCATTGTTAGACACACATAAAATAATAATATAATAATATATAATCATTTCTTTTAAAACCTAACAAAAATGAATCACCATTTTCAAATTTCAAAAAACAAGCCGTTAAACACAAATATAAAATAATATTAAATTCATTTTCCTTTTCAATTCATTTTCTTTTTAAAACCAACTCAAATAATCAACCATGTGTTTCTCCTCCATAAGATTCACATGTCACTCACTAATTGGATCCAATTTGATGATTTGGCCGCCACGTGATTGTCTCGCGTATTTTTCCGTTAAGCTTGTTTCGGCTATAATTTCTTCGTTTGAACTCTAATTTGAGCAATTCAAATTGCATTGGATTCATAATTTCTAGCCCTACACAGTAGACTCACCAAAACACTAAAATTGTTAATAAATAAAATCATGTTTGTTATCATCAAAACATTGATTAATTAATTGTTTAAAATTAATTAATTTGAGATTAAAGGCCAAAAAGCCAACAATCTCCCCTTTTTTATGATGACAAACTACTTAAGAAAAATGAAATCCAAATAGATGTGTGATATAAAATATGATTTTGAAACACAATCAACACACAAACAGTTTTCTTTCAAAGGATATATCAATAATAACATGCTTTCGTTTTCTTATTACCTCTTCCCCTTTTGAAATCAATAAAAAAAGGACAACTAAGAAAATAATATAAAGAGATGAAAGCTCGCCTTAAAAAACATGGATATATAATTTTATAATTCTTCTCCTATCAATATGCCTTTTAAAAGAATATAACAAACAACATTGTAAGTTCAAGAGACATCATAAAGAATTATCTATGCTTAAGCTAATTCAATTTAAAACTAATTTCATACGTTTCTTCCCATTTTACAATCAATTGCACACTCCCCTTAATAAGGAACAAAAAGACATTTTGCACATATTTAACTTGTGGTTAGAAATATCAAGCAAGACTTTTTATAAAAATTAGGTTTTACTCCAAAGATAAGTAATCCCCCTAAAATGATAAACAAAGAGGGGTCCACTGAATTCATATACAAAAGTATATAACTCCCCTAAAATCAAGCATTATCCTTCTAATAAGAAATAAAACATGATTTTTTTTTTAATTTTAAAAAAGATGAAGAATAAGAAAAAAAAATAAAAAAAAATATTGGAGTAATGAAATTGAAAAACACTTGAATGCTGCAAAAAGTTTTATAGAAAATTAAAGTAAATCATAAATGAAATGAAATTTTCTTAAAACTCCTTTTAACTTGGATATATAGATATGGATATATGATTTGATTACCTTCTTACAACATTAAATTAAATAAAGAAAATATTTTGCTTGAAATTTCATTATAATTTTCTCTTAATTAATTTTTTTATTTTGATTTTGATGATTATATTATTAATTCAAACTTGGATTTGAACGAATTTCTTTTATTGGATGATTTAATTAACCTCCTAGTTCTAAACATAACTTAAACCAAAACCTTTTTCTATTTTGCAGTTGAAAAAAAAAAGATTATTTGATTATTTTAATTTTAAAAATATATATTATATTTTTATATCAAAACCGTAAAAACCTAAACATCTTTTGATTTGCAAAGTTTTTTTTTTTACAAACTTTATTTCAAGATTTTATGAAAGGAGAAAAAAAATAAAAATAAAAAAACGTTTTTATAATAATAAAAATGATTACAACCCCTAAATTAATTTGTATGCATTTACAAAAATTAAAAACGTGAAAAAACTACATAATACATACCTCTAAATTATTCGAACCTCAAAAGCGTCTTCTACCCGACCCTCTTAAATATTTTAGGATTAGTAGGTGAATTTGCATGCATAAAAAAAAACCTGCGATATCATATAAAAAATATATTAAATTTTATAATTTTTTTTTTTTAAAAAAAATACATGAATGCTACAACAAAAATTGATATGTCATTTTTTTTTTCTTTTTGATATGTCTTCCCTATGTTTATTTTTATTGAACTAATTTTTTTCTTTCTTTATTTGGTTAACAACCCTTCCTATCAAAATCCATAAGCAAATTTCTGTAGAGGCTCACATAATTTAGAAGTTAGTATAGTGGTAGAGAATCAAGTGATTTTCCTAAGATTTTGTACCTATATATCAAATTTCTCAACAGCCTCAAATAATTTTTGCTTGTGGATCTTATATATATTTTGTTTATTCTATGCTTTTGGGCCTATAAATTGATTTGATGTATTTATCATTGTAACCATCCAATTTATTAAACTAAGTTGATACCGTTAGTTTATTAAAAACAATAATTTTACAACCAAAATCATTGAAAGTCTCAATCATTTTATTAAAAAAGTAAATAAATAAAAACATGGAAAACAATGTTCCAAATAAATAATAAAGAAAAACTAATTTAAAACTTATTTAGTCGGTGTCCCCTAGTTAAAACATTAAAAAAATAAAACTCGTTAGATTTAAAAGAAACTATCTAACAACCGTTCATAAAATAAACATGGAAAAAAAGAGTATATAAAATACCTAGCAAGGGACTCACTATTGGACTTACTAGGTGAACCATTAACATCCTATTAAGTGTATACTGTTGGCTTTTTGGGATTTAATCTTAAATTATTTAATTGGTGTTTTGATGATAACAAATCTAAATCTTTTTATTGACAATTTTATTATTTTGAATAGTTCATAGTGTAGAGCTTGGAACAATGATTTTGACGTCTCTTGAATCACCAAAATCGGAGTTCAAACGAAGAAGATATTGTTGAAAGAAGCTTAACGGAAAAATACCCGAGATGGTGACGTGGCAGCCAAATAATCAAATTGAGCTAGTTAGAGAAAGCCACTTGGAGCAATGAAAGAGTAACATGTGTCTTTTGATTTTTGGATTGGCTTTAAAAGAAATTGAATTTAAAAAGAAATTGAATTTAAAAAGAAAATAAATTTAATATTATTTTATGTTTGTCTCTAACGGCTAGTTTTTTTTTATAAAATGGTGGACTTGTTTTTATTGGGATTTAAAAAATTGGTTTTAAAAAGATATATATTATTATATTATTATTTGTGTATGTGTCTAACAACTAGTTGAAATTAAATCTCCACCATTCATTTTTCTTTATCTTCTTCTAATGACTCAAAATGATTTTAATATCCTTCCTTTCTTTTTAAATACTTCATCTTCCCCAAAATTTCTTTCACTTTACAATCCTCAAAAATTGAAAAAGTCATCATTGTTACTCTCTCTAAAGCTTCCAATTTTCATTCTTTTCATATTGTTCTTGAGAGAATTGTTATTGTATTGTGAGGATTAATTGTGAGCTCATAATTGTAAATCCGCTCTTTTTTAGAGAGTTTTTCCTTTGTGTGA
>JBBPDJ010000023.1:10157851-10176494 GCA_037974625.1 Cucumis cinereus
ATTAATTAGAGAATTAATTAATAGTTTAGTTTAATTAGATTTAATTAAATTTTATTAAATTAAATTAATTAAATTAAAACTATAGGTTATGTGAGAGATATTTATTTAAATATGATTTCAATGAAATATTGATTAAATATGATTTAATTAATTTTTAATTTAATTAAATTAATTAATTATTTTAATTTTGGTTTAATTTTAATTTTAATTTAATTTTAATTTAAATTAAATAACACTCTTATGGGAGTTATTTTTGGGAAACGTGGAATGCTCCCACGTTTTGCCAAACTTTCTCTAACCTCTCATTCTTCATCCTGAAGAAGGGAAAGAGCAGAACGGTTCTACCAATGCGCTTGACGTCTGGATTGCAGAAGGTCTGCAAATAAAATAAGCTCTATCTTACTCTCTCAATTTCTTTCCAAATTTTTTAAAAGTAATCACAATTGGTGCCCACAAGCCAAACCTCCATTACTCAGAGGATAGGAAAGGATCTAAGTGGTTGTGGCCTGTAATTTTGGTGTTTACTAAATACAGAGACTACAACGTGGGTAAGCTTTCTTTCTCTGTAATTTATTAGAAAAACTTGTTTAACCTTTAAATTTATAGTAATTTGTTTTTATGTTTTTCTAATTTAATAGTATTTTAAATTTTTCTAATTTAAATTTAAGAATGGTCCTGTAAGTCTTCCGCTGTGAAGGATTCTTATCCCTACACTTTACTCTCAGCTTGTGATATCCCGATCGAAGATCAATCTTGGAAAATGTTGTAGCTTCTGGTAATTGATCAAACAGGTCATCAATCTTGGGCAAAGGATACCTGTTCTTGATAGTCAATTTATTCAATCCTCTGTAATCAATGAATAGGTGCATTGACTCATCATTCTTCTTGACAAACAAAACTGGTGCATCCTAAGACGACACACTCAGTCGAATAAAACATTTGTCAGGCAATTTTTGCAACTGTATCTTTAGTTCTTTCAACTCTGTTGGGGCCATTCTATATGGAGGTTTAGGTATAGGATTTATGCCTTGCTCCAGCTCAATAGCAAACTCAACCTCTCTATGAGGTGGAAAACTTGGAAGATCCTCTAGAAAGATGTCTGATAGTCTCTCACCACTGGCTCTTATATCTAGAAAACCTCAACTTCCTTGGTGTCTACCACACTGGTCAAGATACTCCTGGTACCTTGGCTAAGAGCTTGCTGGCTTTCATAGTAGAAATCACTTTGGGCAAGACCACGGTCCCAACCCCTTTATACTTAAAACTAGCCTCTGTAGAAGGATTAAAAATAGCTCCTTGCCGGAACAATCTAAATTAGCATGATTAGCAACTAGCCACTTCATGCTCAGTATTACACTAAAGTCACACATGTCTAGAACTAACAAAGTTACATCTAATACATGATTGGCTATCTCTCCATGGCATGCTTTAATTTTCTCATTTGATAACATGATTTCTCCATTGCTTCAACATGTGCTTAGTTCCTCTTTTCAGACCACTACATGACGACATTTTCTAAGCAACAACCATTTCTTTTAGATTCTCAGTCACATAAACATTCCCTATTCAAGTTTATACAAGTAGGGTCATGTACATATAATAAAAAAAAACCTCTTATAAAGAGAACGTACCTGACGAGGATGAAGGATCTGTATTGACGATAACGACATATTAAACTTACATCATAAGTTACTCTACAGAATCTAAAAACTTAGCCTTTGATACAAACTGTAACGATCCAACTTTTCAAATTAAGATGAGACCGTTACTTAATTAAAAATGATAATTTTAAAACCAAAATCTTGGAAAGTCTAAATCATTTTATTAAAGAAGTAAAGAAATAAAAACATGAAAATAATGTTGCAAATAAATAATAAAGAAAAACTAATTTAGTCGGGGTCCCCTAATTAAAACATAAGAGAAACTCGTAAGTTTAAATAAAAATTGTCTAACAACAGTTCATAACATCCTGAAATCATCATATCATAAAAATATAGCAGAAGTATCGTGTCATAATAGTCCCCCTATCACGATAGAAGATTTTTCTTGTCACTCGTCGACTTCCTTTTACTCGTGCAACATGAAAAGGGTAAGTATATAAAATATCCAGTAAGGGACCCACTACTGGCCAACTAGGTGAACCATTAACTTCCAAGCATATACCCTATGCCATATCAGTTTAGTGACCCCGTAGGATCACACATATCAACCTAGTGAATCGTAGGAACATACGTATATTAGCCAATTGAATCCATAGGAACACAGACATACATACAGGGTATACCAGCCTAATAGATAAAGTTAACATTTACCATCAATCCAAAACAATCACCTCAGTCAAAATCAGTCATAGACATATCACATGAAATTTAATTCAACATTCTCATACACATTACATGTTCATTATGCTTTAAAATTTTCATAATAAACCATAGTTCAAATCAGTCATACGATCAATACCAATCAGTTCAGCTTATCACATAACTCAATCAGTTCAACTCATCAATAAATTAATCAACTACTTATCACGTAATTCAATCAGTTAACTCATCACGTAATTCAATCAGTTAACTCATGACATAATTAAATTAATTAACTGATCACATACTTCAATTAGTTCAACTCATCAGATTCAATTCCTAAACTAAGCATAATAAACATCTTACACATAGTAAAGCCCTTACCTCAAGTTAGCGTTAATTCCTTGACGTGCAAATAAATCCTCAACTCGATCCTAATCATGACAAATTTTAATTAATAATTGTTGCATTAAAATTATCAATTAAATTCAACCTTTAACTTTTCAACCTTACCAATTTGTCGTCAAACTTTCAATTAATTCGTAGGAAAAATTCCACGAATTAATCCAAAAAGAAAGCTCCAAATACTTCATCAATTAACCATGAATAAATCCAGTGAATCCTCAATTAACCTTTAATTTTAACTTATAATATGTATCCAAGAATTCAAAATAAAACACCCAAAATCCTTTACCAAACTCACCCAAACAACTCAAGGAGGGCGGCGACAGAACAGATCTGACAGCGGTAGTAGACGAGGCGAACAATTACGGCCGGTAGAAGTCACGACGGAACTGGGATCTAAGAAGGCACAACAGAGGATTCATGACCCGTGTGCTGCACGACGTGGGTTCGCAACGTACGTTGGTCGTTGATGTTAGCGACCAACGTACTTAGCGGTGGCTCGTAGAGGGGTTGGGTTGTTCATTCATTGGTAGCTGATTGAGATGAAATCGACAGCGTGAAACACACAGTGAGGGAAAAGGCGGTGGTGAGACCGTGAAGGAAGAAGAATATAGATGAGAAAAAAGAAACTTTTTTCTTTCTTTAACTTGGCATGTAAACCAATGAACCCTAATAACTTTTATGATAAGTAAATAACAATAAGCTTTTTTATTAGTTATCTCTTAAACTTTTTTATTATTTATCTCTTTTTCTTTCTTTTCATAATAATATATATAACAAAAAATATATATATATTTCCAAACCCACTTTTGAATTTTTTTAAATAATGTTTTTAATAAATAATGTCAAAGTTGTGGATGGGGTACACGACTCGGGTACAGGTGGAGTCAACGAATCAACAACGTTAGCGTGGCAGTGTTGTTGTCCGACATGTGCGAAGTCGTGGACGACATCCACGATTTTTGAAAGAGAGTCATGAACGGGTTACACGATTCTCATGAAAAAAAAAACTCTATTTATCTTCTATCCTGCCTTCTTCTTCTTCTTCTTCTTCTTCATACCCTTCTTCGCGGTTCTCCCTTCCTTTGCCACGAAAATCCTTCTGCCTTCTTCGTCAATTTTTCGTCCTCCCTTCTGCCTTCCTCTGCCCTCGTTCTGCCTTCCTCTGCCATCGGTCGTCTGTCGTCGTCCGTTGAACGTATGAATTCTCTTGACCTATGAATCTTAATTTTGTTGTAATTTCCATCAAATTTTGTTGGTTTTGTTTTTGTTTAAGATAAAATTAATTAATGTTTGTTTATTTGTTCTTTTTGTTAGTCGTCGGTCGTCGTCGCTCAACCATCGGTGTTTATCGTCAACCGTCGTTGTCCGTCCAAGGTATGAATTCCTTTCACTAGATTAATTTTGTTGATGCAAATCAAAATGCTTTTAACAAATTTAAGGAAAAAGACGACTTAACTTAGGATATTGATTTTGTTTTTGTTTGTTTTGGATTTAAATTATTACGGTTTACTTGCATAATTTTATAGATTAATTTTTTTTCGTTATTTAGGGTTCACTTGTATAATATTGGATAAACTATAAGTGTGAAAGTTGATTCCAATCCTTGAGTTGTAATCTTCAATTTAAAAAGTGAAAATGTAATTGAATAAACAAAAAAAATTAGATTTTATTTATTTAGAAAATGCCATAAACAATTTGCAAAAGGAAATGGTTATTTTATGATAGAACTTTATTTCTTAAAATAATCACTTGATGTATGTATAATTTTTTAAACTAATCATTTGATGTATGTATAGTTTTTAAAAATGATCATTTGATGTATATATGTGTTTTTATTTGTTTGTTTATATATTTGTATGTATTGGATAAAGTAGAATGTGATAGAGAATTTCAATCACCTAGTTGAAGGAAAATATATGAAAATATAAATGATTGTTTGAGTTTGGGTTTGATGTAAATTCTTTAAACAAAATGAAAAGTAGATGTTAGGATTAATTAGGCAATTAGAATTTGGATTAGGATCAATTATACAATTAGAATTTGGATTAGGATTAATTAGCCAATTAATGTTGGATTGGGTTACAATGCTGATATTTTTTCAACTTTTAACAATTGATTAAATATGTCTATGCGTCTAGAAGATTTAGTTATTCTTGAACGTGGTAATAATGGGGACAGTGATATTGATGTAGAAGTTGATTAACTATTTGGGAATGAAGAAATTACTGAACATGAAAATGAATTGGTACAATCTGAGATGTTTACCCAAATAGACTGGGACATTATTGATTCTTTTTGTGAACAAGAGTCTACATTAGAAGCTAGGGACATACATGTAAACAATTTTTGTTTAATTAAAAAAGGAATGTTATTCAACAGCAAAGAAGATCTTCAATTGGCTGTTAAAAAATACTGTGTGACATACCACTATGAAATTATTGAAGTAGAGTCGAACCAAAGTATTTGGTACGTGGGATATTAACAGTGGAAAGATGGATGCGGGTGGAGGTTACATGGAAGTAAGCGTAAGACTCACGGCATGTTTGAGATTACTAGGCTTGAAGGGGAACACTCATGTATGTTCTCTTTATTAACACAGGATCATTTACAACTTAAACTTGATGAGTTTTGAAATTCATAATATGGTTAGAGCTGATCCTAGTGTTATTATGTCATTGCTTCAAGAAATTATTAAAAAAACAATATGACTATAATGTCAAGACAGACGTGTGTGATAAGCAAAGAGAAAAGCTCTGATTGCAGTTTTTGGTGATTGGTTGAGTGCTGTTATACATTACAATCCTCAAACTCGAGTCGATTGGTGCTTCATTCCATCTTACGTACCACGTACAACTATTTTTGGTAGAGTTTTTTTGGTCATTCAGTCCTATAGTAGAAAAGTTTAAATATTGTAGGCCACTCTGTTATTATTAATTGGCTAAATAATATTTCTTTTCCAAGTTATCTTATATTTATCTTAAATATATGATCTTGAAGATTTAAATTTGATTCCTTAAAATGTAGAAGATCTGTTGTCCTATTAGGAGTTTTCTAATATCTTTACAAAAGATATTAAGATATTTACAAATCCTTGTTGCTTTAGATAATTCTTTTGAGAACCTATAAATAAGTGAACCACGGTTGGAAGGGTATGCAATAAGATTAGAAAAAGTGAAGAAAGACTGAAGACTAAATTCTCTCAAAGGTATGATGCTGGAGTTATAATATTTCCTATTCTTTATACATACTGTATAAGTAATGTTGATTGTCCAGCCATTTAACTTTATGAAAAAATAGTAGGCTCATCTATCAACTTGTTATAGATAGATATATATGAGCACTGGTTACTTAAGTTGAATATTATAAAGTTTTCGAAGATATGTTCTGAAGTCAAAATTGAGTTATTGTTGCTACTGTTTGTGCTTTGTTAATCTTCTAGTCTCTTACTTTATAACAAAGCTGAAGTGTTACTGCGATAAACATATAATACAGTGTGTGTATATGATGACAACTGTCTAGTCATTGAAAGTGTGAAGAATGTGCATTACAAGAGGTGATAGAATTAGGGGGAGCCTAATTATTATAGATTAAGTGTTAAAAACAAGAGTTGCTTGTGTTTCAACCAGATAGAGGGAGCCTATCTCAATACAGTATCTCATTCAATAAATCAAGGGGAGCCTGTATTTTAGAGCCATGTTAATTATGCAGCAATGACTATAGATGTTGCTTGAGTCTGTTTTAGTTATCTAAGCCGATTGTTTAGATTTTAACAGCTTTATTCACACTTGATTGTAAGCGTACAAACTCTTGTTAAATATTGAAGCATAGTTCTTATGAGGCATAAGTGTCCTCATATGTAGGTGGTATCCACCGAATTGGGTTACAAATTACTTGCGTTCTCTATCTATTTTTTATGCATCCTAAGTTACTCGTTTAGTTAATAACTTCATAAATAACGGAGCGACTACTGGAAATTGAGTCTATTTACTTTTTCACACTCATCGAGATCGATGGAACCAATTTGTATGGGATGTATAAAGAAAAAATGTTGATTGTCTTATCCATTGAGGCGAATGGTCATATATTTTCTCTTGCTTTTGTTATTGTTGAAGAAAAAAAAATGCGTCAAGTTGGTCATGGTTTCTTTAGGTATTGCGGGAATATGTTACCAATCGAGATGATCTTTGCTTGATCTCTGATAGACACAGAGGCATTATTTCTACAATTAACAATGAAGAAGTAGGATGGAGTGAAACTCGAACATACCATCGATACTGTCCGCGTCATGTTGATAGCAATTTCAATACCAAATACAAATATAAGCAACTGAAAGTTTTGGTGTTTAAGACAGGTAATCAACACCAAAGGCGCAAGTGCATAAGGTCCATGAAAGAATTGCAAAAATTGAACCCTGAGTATCTTGAGTATTTTGAAGATATTAAGTTGGAAAAATGGACTCGGTCACACGATAATGGACATCGATATGGTTGGATGATAAGTAATGCAGCTGAATGCATGACTCGTATGTTTAAAGGTGCTACAATGTTACCGATTACTTTGTTGGTTTGGTTAACAATTTATCGCACAATCCTTTACTTCGAATGCCAAAGAGATGAGATTAGCGAAGTTCTCGATAAGTGAGATGTACAAAGTATGTCATGGGAAAACTTAAGAGGTGGGAGAAACGAGCTTTGAATTATCTGCCTTTTATTGATGAATGCTATCAACTGTCCAACTTCAAACGATGCTATGAAAATCGCTTCCATCTAATACATCATACGAATTATTGGCCAGAATTGTCATTCACGAAAGTTTGACCTAATGCAGACCTACTTAAAGAGGTCGGTCGACCAAAAACTACTTGAATACATAATAAAATGCATTGGAGAGAGTCTAGCAAAAAAGTTAGATGCACCATATGTACTGGAGAAGGACATAACAAGCGTACATGTCCAAGACGTACATCAGGTGCTTCCTTTTCATGATAATAATATGTAATAGGGTAGTCTATTTTTCTTTATTACAATTTATCCATATTATGTAATGAACTAATTGTATATACATTTGTAAGTAATGAACTATTTTTTTAACTGTAATAAATGTTATTTGTATGTAATGAACTATTTTTGTATTTGAAATAAATTTCAACTTTTTTGTTATGGTTTAATTTAATTTGTTATTGGATTTGGCTGACTCATTGTATTTTAATTCTTTTAATGATTTTGCACAATAGAACCTAGACCTGTTGATCATACGCAGTTGTATCAACAACAGTTTGATCGTTCTCAATCGGTAAGGAGGACTTCCTCTACCGTAGTTTTGAGTTGTCATAGGATAGAGACAGCATTTCAGCGCACTATCTCATTTGATCAACGTATTGCTCCAAACGTAGAATTTGTTGGGTTTCTAAGAATGTCTCAGATAGACTTTATCTAACTAGATTGACACCTCATTACTGCTTTGGTAGAGCGTTGGAGACTGAAGACTCATACATTTCATATGCCATGTAGGGGTGCATTATTACTTTCCAGGATGTGGCGATCAAGTTAAGGCTACCTGTGGACAGGGAGCCTATAACAGGATCATTGTTATATAACTTGAAATAAGTGTATGAGAATTTTCTAGGAGTGATGTCACCTAACATGTAAGGTCAAAGATTAAGCCTTCCATGGTTAGCAGAGAAGTTCCCCGAGTTGGCTTCTGATGCAGACTTCGTGAGTGTCCAAGCGTATGCCCGTGCATACATAATACAACTCATCGGAGGCTTTTTGTTTCTCAATATATCCAACACTTTGGTCCATTGCATGTTTCACCACTCTTGAAAGATTTCAACCTAGCAAGTACGTATTCTTGGGGTGCTCAATGCCTCGCATGGCTATATAAAGAACTTTGTCGAGCAAGTAATGCACAACATTGAAAATTGTTGGCTCACTAATACTGTTGCAAGTATGGGCATACGATAGATTTAATATCGTCGCACCAAAAGTTGCATTACAGACCCCACATGATCGTCCGCTTAGCTTTAGGTACTATTTCATTTATTAATTCTATATACCTGAAATAATATATTTTAATTTTTCATAACTTATTATTATTTGGTAAAATAATGCAGATGGAATGATGTCCTACCAGCATCGGAACAATATTATTTTTTTCGTTGTTGCTTATGTTTGTTGTAATTTTTGGTTTTAATGATTAATTGGACACCGTACACACAAGATGTGATGAACTTGTTACCTGCACAATGTCATTACGGTCAACAAGTTTGGATGTATTTTGGCCTTCTGATATGCTTTCATATCGTAAAGTGACATTTACCCAATCGTGTGTTGTGACAGTTTGGTATGATGCAAATCGTGTCATCGTTGTGTTTTATAAGTCTAAGTGTACACCAAATTGATTTAAGAGGTAAGCACAATCAAGATTGACGTAAGATCTTTGAGGAGCATATCATGATGTGGCATGACCGTCATCAACGTATTGCACAAAGAGAAGCAACACATCATCCAACTGTATCAAACGACTATTTTTCCTAGTGCAATTCAATTATCAAACGATTTATCGCACTTGACGGCGCTTACTATTATTACATGGTAAAAATGACAATATGATATGTTTTATAAACTATATAATGTTAATCTTATCTAATGTTATTATATTTATTCATGCAAAATAATTTTGTTCAAGAGGTACACATGTACTCAGTGAAACACGAGTTACCATATCTAAGTTCAATGTGTAATCAAACATTAATGGATGTGCAAAAAATTATTTAGCAGACAAGACGACTCTACGTTACAGACACGGATCAAGGACGTGTTCGACGTAGTAGACAACGACATGGCGAAGATGTTGTAGAAGGAGATGTAGATCATGCTTGATTGTAATTCATATTCTTTATTCATATAAACATCATCGTTAGATTAAAAGTTACATGATTATTCTTTATAATCTTGTAACATCCCAAATTTTTTAAGGTGATTTGTAATATTTTTTTTTATTATTAATTACCTTATTAAATGTTGGTAAGGTTCTAATTTTGGGAGGTTTAAGTGCAGTTTAATTTTTGGATTTAATTTTAATTGTTGAGGGTTATTTGTTAGTGATTGGTGGGAAGATAGGGAATTAAAAGAGGAAATTGGTTTTAATTAGGAAAGAGAATGTTGGATTTTATTTTTTAGAAAGAAATAAAATAATATGAGTGATAATGATATTAATTATATTATTATTATTATTTTATTTAAACACATTGGGATTAGAGCAACCCATCTCCTACAAATCCTTTCCTCTAGCAAAGAAACCCTAAGTTACAAGCCCTAGCCGCCGTCGCCGCCGCCCGAGTCCCAACAGCCGAACGCTCCCAGCCACGCCGCGCCGCACGCCCTCCCTCACCGTCAGCTCCGCAGCCGAAGGCTCCCAGCCACTCAGCGCCTCACGCCGGCTCTGTCGCAAGCCGCACCCAACAGTCGTCACCTCGCGTTCGCACCTCACCCTCAGACGTCGTTCGCAACCGCACCCAGCCGTGCGCGACAGATTGCCGCTACTCGAGGAAGCTTTGCCATCCGATCTGCGACGCCGCACCAGCCACACCTCGCACATCCGCGTCGAATCTGTTTCCCCAAGATGCCGCACGCCCCTTGAGCCGACCTCCACCTCCGCTGCCCTGATCCGTCAAGCTCGTGTCGCGTCCAGCCGCTCTTCGCCACACCGCCAGATCTAGGAAGCCGAACCCGTGCGCCAAGCAGCAGCCGTGCCCTCCATCCTCGTGAGCCGCGTCGCCAAACCTGCTAGACTCGTCGGATCTGCACCGCCACGTGCAAGATCCACGCGTCAGTTGCATGCCCCAGTCGAGCCAAGCCGTTGAGCCAAGCCAAGCCGAGCCGTTAAGCCGAGCTGTCAAGCCGTGTTCTGTCATCGCCCATCTTCGCTGCCACTGCTCTGTGTTGGTTTGTTGGTGAGTTTGGTTTTAGGTTACTGAAGGGTTAGAATTAATATTTCTTTTGGAGAAGGTTTATTAATTGATGTTCGTGTGTTTAGAGTCGATTGAAGGCTAGTTCGGGTAAGGAAAACTCTGAAACTTTAGGTAAGGAATACTTCTACTGAATCCATGCCTTTGGCGAATAAGGGTGGAAGATGGTTATTTTTGTCCGTACTATGGTATTAACTTCGGGTTCTTGTATATTTGTTGTTTGGATTATGCATGACCTGTTGTGAGTTGATTAAGTGTTATCTGATGTATGAGGATTAAAATGTTGTGATCACTTTGTGTATCTGAATTGATTGTTGGATATGGTGTCTGTTAACTTTACCTAATGACTTGTACTTAGTGGTGGAAACGGTGCGGCAAGCCTGTGTGGCGTATTGTCGTGAGGATCGGTTAACAAGCCTGTGTGGCGTATTGTTCCGACAGGGTCAGTTAGCAAGCCTGTGTGGCGTATTATTCTTACCGGACAAGCCTGTGTGGCGTATTGCTCTTACCGGACAAGCCTGTGTGGCGTATTGTCCTGGCAGGGTCGGTTAGCAAGCCTATGTGGCGTATTGCTCCGACATGATCATTCCTACTAAACCAATTGACTGTGTGTCGTATGTACGGGTTATTAGAGAGAGTTAACGGTCACCTAATGGAATTAGTAGTGGGTTCCTTACTGAGTATTTTTATACTCATTCCTTTCTATGTTTTATTTCAGGCAAAGGTAAGAATGGATCGGCGAGGGACAAGTAGAATCAGTGACCATATTAAGGGGAACCAGTAGACCTTTTTGCTTCCGCACGCTTATTTTGGCATTTGTTTTCTTTCTTATTAAACTATTGTTGGTTTTAATTGTAATGACTTTGGTTAGAAAACTAATTTACGGATTTCGTTTAGGTTCTTTTTCTTTTTTTTTTTCATTTTTAGTTTGATTTAAACGTTTGGAAATCCTTTGTTACTTTACTTGGATTTAATTAAAATATTTTTTTTGTTTTGTCTTCGTCTTTAAAAATGGTTTTACTGATTTTTACTTAAGTAACGACTTTAGTTAAGGTTAAAAACCCGGGGCGTTACAAATCTTCTTAATTTAATGTTGTTTTCTTCGATTATCAACAAATTCTAAATTATCAACCGATATAATTTAAAACTTAAGAAATTACCCATTCAATTTAGAATTTAAGAAATAGTGCGTGCTTAATTTAATTTACAACTTTAAAAGTGAATTGAATGAAAAAATCTAGAATGGGAAATAATTTATATTTATTTATTAAATTAAACATTAATTTAAATTGAAGAAATTAAAATATAATATTTTGAGTTAAGCAATACTTTTAACCGAATTAAATCTTTTTAAATGACTTATTTCATTTATTGATTTCCATAATATTTACAACAATACTGTAAGTAATACCCATCAATTTAAAGTTTATAGATCAACAATATTTTTTTTTTCATAAACTTATCAAAGTGAATGAAAAGTTTCAATATGTTATTGGAATAAGTGAGAAAAATTCATTTATCAGCTTTCTCAAGATTATTAATAGTCACATGTAAAGATACGTTTAGATTCATTAAATGAATAATTAGACTTTTATTAGTATCTATCAATATTACTGATAGATATTGATAGAAGTGTGTAAGTGATAAATCTGATTGAAATATTTTGTAAATATTTTGGTTATTTTTTATATATTTAAAAATGTACTTCTAAAAATTTAAATTTCATTTTAGTAGTGTAAAAATGCGTTTAACTAAAAGACTAAAAATGCGTCTAATTCAATTAGCATTTTGTATAAGTTGTAGAAATATATTCCCAATGTATTTCTTTGAAGGTAAATCAATACTATCATTTAATCAATTTTGATAAAAATTAGTCAGTGGAGAACTAAATTTAAGATGCTTTTAATTTAGATAAACTAAAATTGTAGAATAAATAATAAGAAAGAAAGACTAAAATCTATAAACTTAAGTATAAAAACTACAATGATACTTTAACTGTTAGATATTATATTAGATTTATCATCACCTACGAGTTTAAATTTTTAGGTCAATTGGTGATCTAAGATGGTATCAGATCAGATGGTTGAAGGAGGTATTGTATTCAAGTCCATCTACTAACTTAAGCTTTTGAGAAAAAATGGTAGATGTTAGCCTCACCTATTGACTTAAGTTTTTTTTAGTTGAATTACGAGTTTGTAGAATTGCGTGAGAGGTTGTTTTGAGACGGTCCTAAGCCAGGAAGCAATTATTTGGAGAGAGAATTGATCCTGTTGAAAGCGTTTCAAGAAAATATTGACGTGTGGAAAAAAAAAAAAAAAAAAAGGAGAAATTATGCCTTATCTTTCTACCCCAATATTTTCAATTATACAAATTTCTTTTTTTTTTTTTTTTTTTTTCTGTCCAACACAACTCTCTCTCTATCAGAGGGATTTCTTTTTCTAAGATTCTCTTCCTTTTTCTACATCAAACATTCAATCTAACTACTCTACATGTCTAGTAGTCAAATGAAAAAATTGATATGGGCATTATTGGTATTTTGTCACATGAAATAAATTTTTCCTAAAACAATATGTATTTTTCCTTTTAACTCATTTCATCTCCACAATCAGATATGATCTTAACTTTCAATTGTAATCCCTTCATTTTTATCGACTATTGGATTCGTAAAGCTGTAAAAAAAAACCTTTAAGAAAAGGTTTTTGTCGTATTAATTCCACATCTTCTCTAACGACTACATGTTTCAAAAGAGTTTTTAAGTCTTAACACCAAAGTCGTGCTAAAGTAGCTCACAAAACAATGGTAATTCTTCCATGACATAAAAAATTAATTTGACAACTTGTTTCACAATTATTATGGTAAAAATCAAATGATTGATCTTTAAAATGATAATGGATACTTTATCTACTAAATGATATATGCTTAGATAATATAAGATTGATAGTAAGGTTAGTATATAAATAACACATTTAAGTTTAATTTATGCCATTAAATTTGCTGGTAATTAAATGTTAGGAAGTGAATAGCATCCAAAGAAGCAAAAGCATCTAATAAAAAGCATAATATGAAACTCCCATGCATATATTCCTCCTTTGAAAACACCAAACAAAAAAGCTTATCTTTGTCCTTCAAAGTGGGGTATTGATTCCCCTTCCACCATATGAAGAGAATTTTTGACAACTATATCTTACACTTTGATTTCCTCAAACAACTTTAAACTAAACTTTGACACCTTATTGCATGATTCTCCACTCTTAGTTTAAATCCTTTAAACAAACCACAAAAAGCCTCCCCCAAACCTTATTACACCCTAACAAGATTTTACACCCACTAAGACACAAACGCGTCGTCCCTTGAAACAATATCCTATCGACTCATAATACCATACCAAATGACTTCACCTGCAGCGGTCGACAAGGAAGCCGATTACAAGTTGAAGGACACAAAACCGAACCTCGGCGAGCGATGGCCGCATGGCGGGATACGTGGAGGAGGTGGGTGGATAACGAGCGAGAGAGCGACGAGCACGTACGATCTTGTGGAGCAAATGTTTTATCTATATGTTCGGGTGGTGAAGGCGAAGGACCTGCCGCCGGACCCGGTGACGGGGAGCTGTGATCCATATGTGGAAGTGAAGCTGGGGAATTATAAGGGAAGGACTCAGCATTTTGAGAAGAAAACAAATCCTGAATGGAACAATCAAGTATTTGCTTTCTCTAAAGACAAGATTCAATCAACTGTTCTTGAAGTTTTTGTTAGAGATAAAGAGATGGTTCCAAGGGATCAATATGTTGGAAAAGTGGTGTTTGATTTGAATGAAGTGCCTACGAGAGTCCCACCGGATAGCCCCTTGGCGCCACAATGGTACAAATTAGAAGATCGAAAAGGCGACACTAAGGTGTACTTATATCTCTCCCTTTTATTTGATAATCATTTTTATTTTATTTTTCAGTTTTGAACTTAAACATATAATTAATGCTGCCCATTTATTGATTTTTTTTTTTCTATCTTTTTAGGGTTTTTTTTTTTTTCAAAATTCAAGTCAAGATTGAAATCCGGAAAGAAGAAAAAAAAAAGTCAAAACTTTTGGTAATAGTTGATTATTTATTTTTAGTTATTTAAAATTAAGTTTGTTCATATCAAACACTACTACTAAATTTCTTGTTATATTATCTACTTTCTAACAAATGTTTTAAAAACTACGTCAAATTTTGAAGGTTAAAGAAAGTAGTTTTAAAATTTTAAATTTGGTTTAGAATTCGCGTTATTTTATCTAAGAGAGTTGAAAACCTATGGAAGAAAATTAAACTTTAACTTTAAAACACAAAAAGCAAAAAGTTAAATGGTTACTCAACTGAGTGAAAATGTATTTATTTTTAATTGGCTAGCTAGTATCTAGCTAAAAAGTTACACATATGTTTGTGGTAATATAATTCAAGCTCTCATGGTTGAAATTGCTAAAGTTAGAATTGAAAGCTTATGGTTAAGATGGAGAACAAATTTAATTGAAATTAAAAGTTTAATTAAACTAATAGGTTATATGGTAAATTTAATTCTTGTATAGGTGAAAGGAGAGATCATGCTAGCGGTTTGGATGGGAACGCAGGCAGACGAAGCATTTCCAGACGCATGGCACTCCGACGCAGCATCGGTCCACGGGGAAGGCATCTACAATATTAGATCAAAAGTATACGTTTCTCCAAAGCTATGGTACCTTAGAGTGAACGTAATAGAAGCACAAGACGTTGAGCCACAAGACAAAAGCCAGCCACCACAAGCATTTGCAAAAATTCAAGTAGGAAAGCAAATACTAAAAACAAAGCTATGTCCAACAAAAACCACAAACCCAGTTTGGAACGAAGACCTAATCTTCGTCGTAGCCGAGCCATTCGAAGAACAACTAGTTTTAACGGTCGAAAACAAAGTATCATCTGCAAAAGACGAAGTTATGGGGAGATTAATAACACAGCTAAACGGATTCGAGAGACGTTTGGATCATAGAGTAGTTCATTCACGTTGGTTCAATCTAGAGAAGTTTGGATTTGGAACATTAGAGGGAGACAAAAGGCATGAATTGAAATTTTCAAGTAGGGTTCATTTAAGGGTATGTCTTGAAGGAGCTTATCATGTAATGGATGAATCAACAATGTATATAAGTGACGTAAGGCCAACAGCAAGGCAACTTTGGAAACAGCCAATTGGGATTTTTGAAGTTGGTATTTTGAGTGCTCAAGGGCTTCAACCAATGAAGAAGAATGATGGGAAAGGGAGTACAGATGCTTATTGTGTGGCAAAATATGGCCAAAAATGGGTTAGAACAAGGACAGTAACTGATAGCTTTAATCCAAAATGGAATGAGCAATACACTTGGGAGGTTTATGATCCTTGCACTGTCATCACTATTGGGGTTTTCGACAATTGCCACTTGGGTGGGAATGATAAAAATGATTCAAGAATTGGGAAGGTAACATACTGAATCACCGTTACAATTTATAGCTTAATCAGAACTATATTTTCCTTAAATTGCAAATTTTGTCTAAAGAAAAATTAGAATTTAGTTCATCTCAGTATATTGTGAAAAATCTTCCTAGAGAGAGTTTTTGCGATCTTATTCAGCTGTAGGAACTATTTATGAGATCTTATGAAACCATAAAATCTAAATTTGAGCTTTCTCAAACTTATAGAGGCAAAATTTGTGATTTAGCAAAACTATTATTTCAACTATTTGAACAGTGATTTCTATGGCAGTCCTAATTTGATAGATTGACCACGGTACGTATAATGTTGTGATTTATATCTTATTTTTTCTTTATAAAAGCTTTTAGCTTTATGCTATTTTGGTACTCAAGCTTTTATTATTTTAGTCTTTTTAGACTTTTACATGATAATTACTTTGGTTTTAAAAATTTAAAGCGTTTACTTCAGTCCTTTACCTTTTAGAAAATGAAATGGTTATTTGATTCTTGATTTTTTTCAATATCTATTTTATTATGTCCTTAAAGTTGTAAAAATTATTATTTTTAGGGTTTACTGTGATTTTTGTTTTAATAAAATTAAATACATAGTGTATCGTTTAATATATAAATCAGTGTGTTGATGTTGGTACGTATTTGAGCTATGTAGTAGTTAATAAGTTGCAATTGGTGATGATACAATATATATAGACAAATAATTAATTAAAAAAAGATGCAGCATGATTATCTTTAAAAGTTAAGAACCAAAATTGTTATTAGATTTTTTAAGAGCTCCAATATCTCATAGACTAAGTTAATAGTTTAGTAACCATAATAGAATTTAAAACTTAATATTTGATCTAGGATAATAATTAGGTGTAGTTCATGTCAGTAGTAGACTTCATCAATTCCATTGAAAAAAAAAATGTCATTTAATAAAATGTTTAGCATGTGTCAATTTGGGATTGATCACAAGAGTATGAGCGCTAGAGAGATGAGTGCAGTTCCAAATACATCCGAATATATTTGTTTAACACAAGTTTGTTTCGGTATTAATATTATAATCATTTATTGTTTTGAACAGGTAAGGATAAGGCTTTCAACACTTGAAATGGATAGAATCTACACCCATTCATACCCACTTCTTGTGTTGCAACCATCCGGATTGAAGAAAATGGGAGAGCTCCAACTAGCTGTGAGATTCACATGCCTTTCCCTTGCTCACATAATCTACCTATATGGACATCCCCTCTTACCTAAAATGCACTATCTCCACCCTTTCACCGTCAACCAACTAGATAGCTTAAGATTCCAAGCCATGAGCATTGTAGCCACGAGGCTCGCCCGGGCCGAGCCGTCTCTACGAAAAGAAGTTGTAGAATACATGTTAGATGTGGATTCTCACATGTGGAGTATGAGAAGAAGCAAAGCCAACTTCTTTCGAATCGTTGCCCTATTCTCGGGCATAATCTCTATGAACCGATGGCTCGGAGAAGTTTGCCAATGGAAAAACCCTATTACGTCTATCCTCGTTCACATCCTCTACTTCATCCTCATATGTTTTCCTGAACTCATCCTCCCAACAACTTTCCTTTACATGTTCCTCATTGGCATCTGGAACTTTCGGTTTCGACCGCGGCATCCACCACACATGGACATAAAACTCTCCTGGGCCGAGGCAGTTCATGCAGATGAGCTGGATGAGGAGTTTGATACTTTTCCGACATCGAAGACGCAAGACGTTGCACGAATGAGGTACGATAGGTTGAGAAGTGTTGCGGGGCGGATTCAGACAGTGGTCGGGGACATTGCAACTCAAGGGGAGAGGTTTAGGGCTTTACTTAGTTGGAGAGATCCAAGAGCTACAAGTCTTTATGTTGTGTTTTGCTTAGTTGTGGCTATTGCATTGTATATTACACCGTTTAAGATCGTGGCTTTGGTTGCGGGAGTTTATTGGCTCAGACATCCTAGGTTTAGAAGCAAGATGCCATCGGTTCCTTCTAACTTTTTTAGAAGGCTTCCATCTCGAGCTGATAGCTTGCTTTGAAGGTTCATGTTGAAACCCCCACTAGTTTGAAAAGCTAATTCTTAATTGAAATATTTCTCTTTTAAGCCTTCATGTTTGTTTGTTTGTTTTTTTATATTGTCAAATATTTATTTCTAGGTATTTAATATGTGGCCATATAGATATAATTTCAAATCTGTATTTATTTCATGCTCACAACATTTTCATCATCAAGGATGAAATTTAGAAACAAGGGGTATTGAAAACATGCACAAATAGTTAGAGGCATGTTTCAAAAAAGAATAAGCTTTGTAATGCCATTTCAAATTTGAGAGTGAGAAAAAAAAATTGAATTACAAATTTGGTCTCTATAATTTGAATTTTTTTTTAAAATAATGTTTTTTTAATAAAATATGTCAAGAATAGGGTGAGTGTGAAAAAAATGTCAAAAATAGGGTAGTGAAGTCGTGTACCCGGTCCACGATTACCCAAAGTCGTGGACGGGGTACAC
>JBBPDJ010000023.1:10176594-10192441 GCA_037974625.1 Cucumis cinereus
GCGAAACGTCTTAAAGAGAGCGAGATCCGCGACTCAGCCAACAAAATCAATTTCCATCGGTGTTATTTTCCCAACAGTTATTTACTCTTAAACATCATTTTAAAAATTAAGCCAAAATTTGAAAACTATACAAAAAAAAAAGTAGCTTCTTTTTAAATTTTAATTATTGAAATTTCTAAAAAATAAAACCACGTACTTAAGGAAAAATACAAACTATTGTAAGAAATTTAAAATATATATTTTTTTTTCTAGAAATTAAAAATAAAAAACAAAATAAAACCAAACATAGCAGAAATGATTATCAAACAGAGGCCTAGACAACAAATAAATATGAATATCAAATGTTAGAATTTAGAAAGAAAAATACTTAGATGCATCATAAGTAATACTTATATTTGTGCATCTCACCAAATTATTCAATAGAACATTTTCAAATATAACAAAATGAAGTAAAATATTTACAAAATATAGCTACTAATATAAGCCTATGAGTGTTTGTGATGAGTGTGTATGATTGATTGATCTAAATTTTTAAAAATTTTGTAAACATTTTCAGCAGTTTTACTATTTACAATAATTTGTCTTATCCAATGATTACATGGTATTGGCAGATTTTGCTTAAATTTTAATACTTTCTTAATATGAGGGATAAAAAAAAATATAGAAAGATAGATGTAGCTTGAAATAGAACAGTGTAAATCCAAATTTGAAAAAATAAGTTTGTTTCACATGTGTTAGACGTTTGTAGGTGGGACCCAAGCATTTCCCATTTAAAATAATCCTTTTGTGTGTGAAACTGAATGAAACAGAAAAAAAAAAAGCATTGTTTTTGCTGACCATTTAGAAAGCTGTCTCAGCTTTTTGTTCATGAAACAGTATGGGAAAATGTTATCAAATTCTTCAAAATTATTTTTCTTAACCATTTAAATTCCAATAATTACCCCAACTTAAGAATTCATTATTAACTTCTTGAAATTAAAATTGAAGCAAGGAATTTCCTTTATAAACAGCTACATCATCCCCTCCATTTGTTCAAATATCCATTCCTCTCAAAACCTGCCTAAACAACAACAATGCATTCTCACAATCTCCTCCTCCTCCTCCTCCTCCTCCTCTTCTTCACTGTTTCCTTTGCAGAACTCTGCCATCCAAATGACAAAAAAGTCCTCCTCAACATCAAAAAAGCCTTCAACAATCCCTACATTCTTACCTCATGGAAACCTGAAGAAGATTGTTGCACATGGTATTGTGTTGAATGTGATCCAAAGTCCCACCGGATCATTGCCCTCACCATCTTTGCTGACGACAAACTCTCTGGTCCAATCCCACCCTTCGTTGGTCACCTCCCGTTCCTCCAAAACCTCATGTTCCACAAGCTCCCAAATCTCATTGGCCCCATCCCACCTACCATTGCTCAACTCCACAACCTCAAATACCTTGACCTAAGTTGGAACGGTCTCTCTGGTCCTATTCCCAGCTTCCTTGGCTCCCTCTCCAATCTCGATGTTCTCGACCTCTCCTTCAACCGTTTCACCGGCTCCATCCCTAGCTCTCTTGCCAACCTCCGCCACCTCGGAACTCTCCATTTGGATCGAAACAAGTTAACCGGACCCATACCCGATTCCTTTGGAAACTTCAAGGGAAAAGTCCCTTATCTCTACCTATCCCACAACCAACTGTCGGGAAAAGTTCCAACTTCTATGGGGAATGTGGATTTCAATTACATTGATTTGTCGAGGAACAAGCTGGTGGGCGATGCATCGTTTATATTCGGAGCAAAGAAGACGACAGAAATTGTCAACTTGTCGAGGAATTTGTTAGAGTTCAACATATCGAAGGTGGTGTTTCCTCGAACCTTGACTTGGTTGGATGTTAACCATAACAAGATCTTTGGGGAAATTCCAACTGGGGTTGTGAAATTGGAGTTGCAGAAGTTTAATGTGAGTTACAATGCACTTTGTGGTCGGATTCCGATGGGTGGAAAGTTGCAAAGCTTTGATGTATACTCCTATTTTCATAATAAGTGCTTGTGTGGTAAGCCACTTGGTAGCTGCAAATGATGAAATGGTGAAATCACTCCCTAACACATTCTCTATTATGATTAGTGATTTTATTTTGTTTTTGTTGCTTTTTTAGTAAGCAGTGAGAGTTTGTTTAAGTTGGGATTTCTAAAAAATTGGACTCTAGGAACTAGATGGAATTGAACCGTCCATCTTCATTAGCCTAGAGATATTCAAGGTTAAATTTTCCTAACTCTTCAAGCTATCTCCGTTTTGTTGTTTGTGTTTGTTTGTTGTTTATCTTAATTATATTGAAAAATAATGAGTTTGTGTGTAACTTGTGTTGAAGCATTATACAAATTAAGTACTTTAGTCATTTATAATTTTTTAATTCATCTAAGTAACAAGATTTTCTAAGAGTGCTACTATATAGATTAAAAATAATGTATCCTAAATTATTACTATAACTATTTAGTCAACTCTTACTAATTAAATTTGATTTCAAAGTATTTAATGTATTGTTTTCCTTTTTTTTTTTTTTTTTTTTTAAGCATACTGACTAAAACTAATTTTAAATATCACTCCTACTTTATGATATGGAAAATTATCAAAATGAATTAATTAACAAAATATTTACAAAATATAACAAAATTTTAGATTTTAGATTTTAATAAACTTTTATCCGTTTCTATCAAAATTTATTAGTGATACAGATAAACACTGATAGAACTTTATCAATGTCTATCATTGACATAATCTAAAATCTTGATATATTTTATAAAATTTTGATTTTTTTTACTATATTTAAAAATACTCGTTAAAGATACTTTTAATTTCTTTTGTTTCTTCTTTTTTTTTCTTTTCCATCAAGTTTGTTGAATGTTGGTATTATTAAAGCAAAAGATGATGGCGTTGGGCAAGGTGTTGATAAAGCCCTTGAAGTACTTGATTGATTTTATTATGTAAACGGCCGTACGTTCTGCCAATATTCCTTCTTGTGATACCCGTGAAGAGAGAGAGAGAGAGAGAGAGAGAGAGAGACAACTTATTGTGGATAATATATATATATTCTTCAACTTTAAATTTATTTCAACGTAACATTTTAATTTTCATTTTTAGAAAAATTATGTGATGAATGCTTGTATGATAAATTCAAACATTACAACAAAAAAAAAAACAAATTTCATTTGAACTTTTAATTTTTGAAGTGTTTTAAAACAACTATTTCATTAGCTTCTCCTTTTAAAATTGAGATGAAATAATTAAATATAACATGACGAGTAAGTACAAAGTGTTGGAGGAATAATATTATATAAAAACTAAATATATGTACCAAACTTACTATTGTTCATCTCCAGCAATATACAATGATTACTCCAATAGAACTATAACTTCAAATTACTCAAATTTAGAAGAACTCTTGGATACTTGCTCTCAACACAACTTGAGATGAAAAAAAAAAAAAACTCTTCAATTTGAAATAGGGTGCAACCAATGAATAACCAAGTTGCTATATTTATCAAAAAAGAAAATGAAAAATGAAAACATTTGTCAAATTTTAACTCAATTAAGTTATGACTTGATCAAAATCAAACATAACTCAATCAAATTGAAGAAACTACAAATTTAACTTTTGTATATGTTAAATATGTCCTCAATCATTATCAAATTTCAAATTTTGATTCAATTTGAAAGATTCTAACTTTCAATTTAGTATACATAATTAAATTGCTTAGGTTTGGTTTTAGATGGATTATGAAAGCATTAGAAGTGATTATAAATATATAGAAAATCTTAAATGTCTTTTGTATTTCGTACCACTTAATATTGTGTACTAATATTGTGAAATCACTTTTTAAAACACACATCCATTGAGATAGTTTTAGATAAATTTTTTGATTCTTAGCTTTCGAAAATAACATGACCTGTCAATGTCATTTAACAAACTTTTTTTTTGTTACAATTTATCTTTTAATATAATTTCTAAAAAGAAAAAAGAAAATGGTTAATATAATCTCTCAATCATATGTTATTGGTACATCATCTAATACTCTACAAAACGACTTTGTGATATGCTTGAGCCTATTTTTCGGTTTTTTTTTTTTTTTTAGTTATTCTAGCACTTGGAACTTTAGTTGATACGTGATCTAAAAAGAGAGGTTTGAAAATAAAGTTATATTTTCTGTTTTTAGATGTGTCTTTAGTGGAAAATTTAAAAATCGGATTCCAATTTAAATAATTATTTAAAATCTGTTTAGTACTATGTTTCTAAATCATAAAATTGATTGTAGTTATTCTTAGTTAACGACAAACTATTGTAAATTTAATTAGGCAAAATTACAATAGCTAGTAAAAAAAAATATAAGGATATTTATAAATATAACAATAATTTTTTTAAAAAATTTAAATAGAACAAGAAATTTAAACATGATTCCCTATTTTCTTATTATTACCATTTACCCTCATTTGTATATCAGTAGTATGTCTGATATACTTTATATTTTGGTATATCAATCAATTGATATACTTTAAAATTTATGGCTAAGCATGCTTTGAAAAATACAAGTTATTAAGGCATCGTTTGGTTCGTGGTTCATTTTTCGTTTTTATGTTTTCAAAAAAACAAAAAATACAAAGAAAATAATTAAACATGTTTGGTATACATGTTTTTAAAAACTATTTCTAAAAACAACACTTGAAATAGCACATTTTTTAAAACAATAAATTGTCGTTTTCTTTGTTTGTAGATTTTGGTTTTTAGAAATTGTGAACATATGATATACGATTGTATTTTCAAATTCACAATCAAATACAAATTTTGAATTTTGAATCTGAATTTAAAAAATTTAAATTTGAACCAAACGTGTTTTCAAATACAATGAAAAATAAGAATTTCTTTTTGTTTTCATAAAATTCTTTGTTTTTCAAAATAATTTTTGGATGACAAACGAAATGGGGCCTAAGCGTCCTTATTTACAATTGTTAAGAGAAACAAATAGAAAACGCATCAAATACACTTAGAAATTATGCTTTGTGCTTGTCATGCGTTATACGTCTACAATGTTGTGATATTAGAAAATTGTGATATGTTGGTGTTGATATTTATAAGATTTTACAACAGATGGATTAATTACTGAAAGATTTATCAACGTCCCATCAGAAGCAATGATGTGAAGAGTTGATAAATGAAAGAAACCACTTGAAGCGTAGCGAGACTTTTAAAAGGCATTGATAATACTATGCAATCCATCAAGTAAAATAGTTATGCGTCGAGAATCCAATGCAATGCATTATTTCTAGAATGTGTTTGAAACTCACTAAGCATAAAAATAACCATCGAAAAACACATAACATGCTTAGTGGGTGAAGGGTGTCAAAAGATTATAAATAGTGTTTTGAAGAAGCCATTGGCATCATCAGATAATAGATATCACAGACATACACGCAGAGAGACTTATAGTCGAAATTCTACCCTGATGCTCTTACCATATCCATTCACTCCCCAGTCGATAAGCTTTGCAGATATTAGTCCATTCTAGGAAGCAAGAAATTATGAATTAGAGTTATCTTTATTCGTGTGTTGTATTTACTTTATATATTTCAAGTCATTGTATTAGTAGTTCAATCATTATAACAAATTTTCATTATCAATATGATTGCCTTGTGTTTCATCACATCCATATTTTTGGCCTTCATGTTTTATACCTGTAGCTAAATTCAAAAATGGGTTAGGAAGTAAGAACGTAATATGGTAGATGAGCATGGTTCACTTTTCATTTTGTCTGATCTTTACTAAATACTAAACTTGAATGCATCGAAAGAGTAATTCAAGTAAAGGTAGTCAATTGTTCGAAATAGTAGGTAACTTGGACCATGGTGAGAAAAGATAAGAAGTAACATAGAAAAAAGCAATAACCTATCACGTTTTAGTGCATCATTTACATCTAGAAATAGAGTATTTGTGGCATTTAGGCGTCGAAAGGTTGCTTGCCTTAACTAGTATTGGGTGCATAAATACATTCCATATTTGTCAAATGATTAGAGGCTTGCTTCTTAACTCTACTCATCGGATAATTTTCTATAACACAACAGTTGCATTGCTTTAAGACTGACAAACTCATTTTCATCTCCACTTATCCACCATATACAAGTTGGGTAGATTAGTTTAGTGTACGTATAAGATAACTCATCCATTGCTTTGTCACATGTTTGTCCAAAAGAATATTAATTAATTTACCATTTAAAAAACAAATATCTTGTGTTAAGCCTAGACTTACCAGGTACTTAATTTAGTTCATACTTGGACTCAATTAGAAAAATTTGTATCACACATCCCTTTCATCGCATATCACAGAATCATATCACATACATTACACACAACAAGTTCTCGGCGCTGTTGTCGAAGAATTTATTTTTGTTTACTAAGTGACTTTAACTCTTCTTTCATAGGTTCAATTGAAGGAGAAATAGAACTTAGCCAAAGAGATTTCCAAATAATATATGAGTGAAGGCTCACCACCAGAACTTGTATTTGACCCAAAGATTGAACATACATTTCGATAAAGAAAGAGAATGAATCATGACCAGAGATTGAGGAAATTGATAGATTAGTTTTAGCGCATGGAAGATCAAATAACAACAATTTGATTCCAAATATTGCAATGATCACAAATAATCAAGTACCAACACGTAATGCTAATGGAAAAGGCAGAGAACCTGAGCATACTATATTGATTGCTCAAGATATCAACATGCCTATCAGGGACTATGCTTCTCCAAGCCTCTATGAGTTTGTGTTGCGAATTACAGACCGACTTGTAAGGGAGTAGTATTTGAAAGGATGCTAGTGATGTTGCAGATGATTCAGACAGCTCGTTGTTTGAAGGTTTTCCATGAGAGGATCCACATGAACACTTGATTAGTTTTTTGGAGATTTGTAATACGTTCTCCTTCTCGAATGTTACCAAGATGAAATCAGATTGACATTATTTTCTTTTACTTTGAGAGATGATGCCAGAAATTCATGGTTGATGGTTGAGAAATTCATGAAAAGATATTTTTCACCAATTGAGAATGCAAAAAGGAGACAAGACATTGTGAACTTTGAGTAGAAAAATAGAGAGACTCTGAGTGATGCGTGGAACAGATTTAAGAGGCTTGTGAAAATTTGTCTGCATAATGGGATTCCAAAATGTGTACAGATGAAAATCTTCTATGATGGGCTCAATTAAAATACTCAGCAGGCAGCCTATGTGTCCTGTTGGAACAGAGGGACAGATGAACAAGTCATATACTGAGGCAAATAATATATTAGATAGAGTGTCCGAAAATATTAAAGAATGAGAGGACAATGATTTTGGGTTCAAATAGAGCAAGAGGAAGACTAAATCAGCGAAAATTGACAATGATGTTGTGACAACCCTTCAACATCAAATGGCAACTATGACATCCTTAATACAATCCTTGGCATTGAATCAGGGCACTAAGGCAAATAGTCAAGTCAAAGTTGTCAGTGAAGTTAAGTTGTGAAGGTTGAGGTGAGCCACACAATTATGATATATGCCTACATAACCCTGAGTCTGTCTACTTCATTAAACATGATCCTTTCTCCAAGACATATAGTCCTGGATGGAGAAATCATCCTAATTTTAGGTGGGAAGGGAATCATCAAAATGATAGGCAAGAGGTGGGGCACAATGAGAACAAGATGTCCTCCAGGGTTTCATCAGGGATATTAGAAACAACATCAGGACAATATCAAACGCATCAGACATCTAGTTCTACCTCAACACCATTGGAAGATCTTATCAAAAATTATATACAAAAGAATGATGCATTACTGCAAAGTCAAGTATCTTGTATTCAAAATCTGGAAGTTCAAGTGGACCAACTAGCATATGAGTTCAAAGTTAGGCCTCCAGGTAGTTTACCCAGCAATACTGAAGTCCCAAGGAATGTAGATCATAGAGGAAAAGAGCAATGTCAAGCGGTGACATTGTGATGCGCCCGTATAAAGGTCCTACGCGCTCAAATCAATTCAAAAGGGGTACATCTATGTTTTAATTGTTTGAATAAGATTTTTTTTGTTTAGTTTTAATTTCTTATATATTTGATTTATAGTTAGTCATTTATTTTATTTATAAAAAAAACAGAGAGATAATAAAATTTCAATTTCTTTCTTTTTGGTTGATTAAATACATCCTATGACTTGGGAAATGATTTAGGAGATAAAGAGCCAAAAGTTGGAAAGTTTATAACCGTTGGGTATTTAGAGTTTCGAGTTGTTGTCAGACATCAAATCTCATTAATTGATTTTCATCATTCCCTAACAACCCTAGGTTAACGCATAGCCTTCTAAGCTATAAATAGAAAAATCATCTTCGAGAAGCCATTTTAGACGTTTGAGAAATTCGAAGCCTTTTTACTTTCAAGCCTCCAGATCATTCTTATTTCCTTTCATACACTTCTACTTTTTGATAAGCATTCCATCAAATTTTTCACTACGAAATCTGAAATGGAATCGAAGAACGAAAGTGTTACCTATAAAAGCTCACATGTACTGAAAAACAAAATTAGGACCTTGCAGCAGTAGTTACACTATCATTAATATAGATGCAATATTATAAAAACAAAATAAGAGAGATGAACACAGAGATGTTGTTAACCCAGTTCGGCAACAAGCCTACGTCTGGGGGGGTTTTCACCCTGATGAGATCATTATATTATTGTCAGAAACTTCTCAAAGTTCATAAAGTTACAACACTTGTCATAACATAAGATAATAACTTCAGTAGCACAGATCACAAAGAGACTTGTTCTCTGCTGTTACTTGTCTTCACGAATCTCCGACTCGTCTGACAAACTGTCTTTACTGTATTCTCAATGATCTCATATAATAACAGGCTCCCCCTGTTTAAGTACTTCAAGATGTTTGACACGGAGATCTCCCCCTTAAGAGGCACACACAAAGTAGACAAGCCTTCACGTCTTGCAGTAGAAGTCGCAAGCCAGAAGATAAAAAATACACAAGGTCATGAAGTGCAGGAACGTAGTAACACACCTTTTTCTTCTCTGATTCACGATCACAAAATCTACGCAACACAAGGTCAAAAACCAAGAGCGAATATATATAAGCAAACTAAATCTTAGAAGATTTAATTCCTTAAAAGATTTAATTCCTTTAAAGAGACAATATCTTTCTTTAAAACAATATCTTTCCAAGAATATCTCAACAAATAAGGAAAGTATTTTATCACATAAATAATTAAGATATTCTTGGAGAAAATGAATTATGTTAAGCCAATTAGTAAATGTAACAAACTCCCCCTTTGGCTAACATAATTTCTTTTCATTTTCCCATAAAACCAGCGCGTGCAAACCACCACCAAAAGGTATCAACCAACTCCATACAAAAACAATAACCAGCAGAGTCATAGGTATACAGAAGCAGAGATACGTTATCACACAGTAACAACCAAAACAAAAACAACCCAAAAGTCAAATGTTCAGTCATAACAGTCATCGAACGAAAAGCTATACTAGCAAAACCACAGAACCATGAGTCAAATAACCAGTCATAACACCCGAATCAATCAAATATATATCCAAGGCCAACAAAGAAAAGAAAGAACCACAAAATGATCAGAACCACCATATAAGCACCCAGATGCATCCAACAGCAGCCATTCCAACCTAGCCACACTATTCTCTCCCTGGAAAAGGAAAGAAATTAATCATGAGCCTGCGAACTGGGATCAGCAGACGGAGAATCAGAAGGCAGGGATTGACGTAAGGCAATCAACAAGGCATCCACAGCGGCCCGTCTATCAGTAAGCGCACGAATTGTAGAAGTCAATGCCCGAGATTCAGCAGACAGCGTGTGGAGGACACGAGCCCCTAGTCCAGTTGACAACACAAAGTCTCCATCATTGAAACACATATCAGGTGGCGCACTCCCAGCAACGGATGGAACAGAATGGTCGATATCAGCAACATGAGTGCCCTAAAATAAGCGCAAGCTGAGATGAAGTGTTCGGGGTGCAGGTCTAGGGGAATCAACAACAGTAAGAACATTAGGATGCGGCGAGAGTAAAAACGCACTGAGCAGCCGAGGAAAGCAAATGGGGATCTTCACACCAAAAGAAGCGATCTGCTTTGACAACTGAGTAAGTATTAAAGCACAAGCATTAACCCGGCCACCCTTGCCAATCTGATAAATTAACTGTCCCAAGGCAACAGAGACAGTTGAAGCATGAGTCGAAAGGATCCAGTTGGCAATCCCAATCTTATGGAGGATAGCATATTTCACAGAAAGAGAAGACGCAGGTAAATGCCCATTAAAAGGCCAACTATTCAAGACCCCTCCAGTCAGTTTAGATGTCAAAACCTCAGGTGTCGGACACGACAAGGAAGCAGCAGAATCGAAAGACACCCCAAGAAATCGGTTAAGAGTGTCATCGGTGAAGTCAAAACACAACCCTCGCACATGAACACGAGGATACTCAAAATCTGTAGGATCATTAAAGCCAGTAGGAAGATTAACCACCAATTCCCGTAGAAGCCGAGGATAAAAAGGACCAAGGTCCACAAGAGTCTTCATTAAACCAGCCTGTGCGATTAAATCCATCACTGCAAAGCAACAATGATGCTGGTCTGACACGAGCATCTCATCCGCAATACGTCGTTGAACGACATACTTCCAGCGAGATACATTTTCCTCGCAGTGAAAAGAGATTCCATCAATAGGTGCTGGAGGAACATGCAGAGGCATCCTTCGTCTCCCGAGCTTTGTGGTAACAAAGCGATGTCGTGGTGGTCCACGGGAGGAAGAAGGCTTAGGAGAAGGAGGACGCTCTGGAACAGACGGCGAAACAGAATCCGGAAGAGGGCGGTTGGATTTCTTCCGAAGTAGAGAAGCAAGAGTAACATCATCATCAGTCTCAGAGTCTTGTGGCGGAACAGAATGTTCAGTAGAAGGTGCAGACTCTTGTGGTTCATCATCATCATTGGCAGAGTCATGTGGCGGAACAAAGTGTTCAGTAGGAGGTGCGGACTCTTGAGGTTCATCATCACCAATTCCAGAGCTAGGAGGCTCATGGAGAATAGGGGAGGTCTGAAGAGAAGGATCAACCCTAAGTTCTTCAGAAGGAATGGAAGCATCCACAAAGGATACATTAACAGGCTGTTTTTCAGTTGCGAAAGTTGGTAAATCAATATCATCGATGGGGGTTGTAGTCTATTTATCAGCAGATAACACAGGAGATGACTCAATATCAGAGTTTTCGACCCTAGAGTCTACAGTCTTAACTTCAGGAATAGGATCGGTTACATGCCAACTATCAGATGAATCACCAGGGATATACGAAGACTTACTGGATTTAGAGACAAGAGATTTTACCCTTCGTAAGACAGACGACGTCTGAGATGGAGAGGAGTGGAGTGCACCCCTCATTCGTACACCATGAGGGTTTCGTCTAGTGGATGGTTTGCTTTCATCTACAGTATAAGAAGTTCCTCGATGAGTGGAGACCATTCTGATTCAGTGGAGAAGAAAAGCAAACCCTAACTGAAAAACTTCAAACACACACACTGTATCGAGCAAAATAAATGCCTTCCCTCCGAGATTTGAAAAATCAAAAACAAAAAGATTTCAATTCTAAACAAAAAACCGTACGTACTTAAGGCTTTTAATAAAGCCCAAAAAAAAAACTGACCAATGAAGCTTATTTTTGGCAGACACTTATGCCTGCGCGTAAGTGCTCAAAAGTAGAACAATCCAAAGGTTTCACGTATGAGAGAGCTTACTTGGCACTTGTGGAAATATGAGAGAGCTCGATTACTCTTCGTTCAATTAAATCACGTATAAAATGATGGCGTATGTCAATATGCTTCGTCCAACTGTGTTGTACATGATTTTTTGAAATCTTAATGGCGCTTAGGTTGTGACAGTACAGAGTCATGACATTTTGACCAACTAAATACTCATCTAACATCTGCTTCATCCATAACAACTGTGTACAACTACTACCAACAATGATGTACTCTACTTCAGCTGTAGACAAGGATATATTATTCTGTTTCTTACTAAACCACGAAATCAGATTATTACCAAGGAAGAAACAACCACCTGAAGTACTATTTCTATCATCGGAACAACCAGCCCAATCTGCTTCACAATATCCAACCAAGGCTGAGGTAGTATCCACTGTATACCACAAACCATAATCAACTGTTCCAAGAATATACTTGAACACACGTTTTACAAGGGATAGATGAACTTCTCTAGGTTCTGATTGGTATCGTGCGCAAACACCAACAACATATGAAATATCTGGACGACTAGCCGTTAGGTACAGAAGACTACCAATCATGCTTCGATAAGTACCTTCATTAGTATGGGGTGAATCAAGTTCTCTTCCTAGTTTAACATGTGTTGCTGCAGGTGTACGTTTGCTTTGAGACTTATCGAGTCCAAATTTCTTCAACATATTTCGAGCATACTTTTCTTGAGAAAGAAAAATCCCACTATCAGATTGCTGTATTTGCAACCCAAGAAAGTAGGTCAGCTCCCCTACCATACTCATCTCAAATTCTGACTGCATTTGCTGTATAAAATCATTAACCTGTTCCAGTGGAACGCCTCCAAACACAATGTCATCAACATATATTTGAGCAATAACAAAATTTGTACCTTCACGTTTTATAAACAGTGTTCTGTCACTATGTCCTCGTGAATAACCATGTGTACACAGGAATTCAGCTAATCGATCATACCACGCTCGAGGAGCCTGCTTGAGTCCATATAGAGCCTTCTGCAATTTATACACATAATCTGGATGAAAAGGATCTACAAATCCCTTAGGTTGAGCCACATAAACTTCCTCGTTAAGAAAGCCATTCAAAAAAGCACTCTTGACATCCATTTGATATAATTTGAATTTAAGTAGACAGAAGACACCCAACAACAGTCTTATGGCCTCCATTCTAGCGACTAGTGCAAAAGTTTCATCAAAATCAACCCCTTGAATCTGATTATATCCTTGTGCCACAAGTCGTGCTTTGTTTCTAGTAACTATACCCTACTCATCAGTCTTATTTTTAAAGACCAATTTGGTACCAATGATATTCGTATTCTCAAGCTTAGGTACTAGAGTCCAGACCTGATTCCGTTCAAATTGTAAAAGTTCTTCCTGCATGGCAGCAACCCAATACTCATCTTTCAGGGCTTCTGTGATGGAAGTTGGTTCAAATGATGATGTGAAGCACGTGTTGTGTACCATTTTTACATAATCAACTTTTTCTTTCTTTCTGGTAGATACTCCAGTATTGAGATCTCCAATAATATTAGCTGAGGGATGATTCGTACTAATCCTCGTAGATGGTTAACCGTGAGAACCCTCGCGAGTCTCTTTTAACAAATTAACTGCAGAATCGATTTCAGAGTCAGTTTCAGAGTTATTACTAATACTTCAAACATCGGGATCAACAGCTTGCTCATTCAAGGATTTTGTACTGTTCACAGCTTCCTTATCTGTCATGCTAACCTCTTCTTCTTCACCATTTTCTATTGGGAGAACAGGTCTGTCACAAAAGGTTACATTAATAGACTCCATGACAGTTTGAGTGATTTTGTTAAACACTCGATACGCTCGGCTGGATGGCGAGTATCCCAGAAAGATTGCTTCGTCTGACTTGGAGTTCCATTTCTGATGATAGTTTCTGTCTGACAAGACATAACACAAGCAACCAAACACATGAAAATATTTAATGTTAGGTTTTTTACCTTTCCATAACTCGTAGAGTGTTTTAGTAGTCCCTGATCTTATCATAATACGATTGTGTATATGACAAGCGGTGTTTACAGCTTCAGCCCAAAACTTAATAGGAACATTCATGACATGCAGCATTGTTCGAGCCATTTCTTGCAGAGTTCTATTCTTCCTTTCTACCACACCATTCTGTTGCGGAGTAATAGGCGCAGAATATTCATGTACTATCCCTTCAGACTGACAAAATTCATTAAACAAATCATTTTCAAACTCTTTCCCATGATCACTGCAGAATGGAATAATATTTCTTTCTTGTTCTCTTTGCAACTGAAGGAAAAGATCCTTGCAAACTTGAAAAGTCTCTGCTTTATCTCAAAGAAAGCGAACCCAAGTAAACCTGGAATAATCGTCCACACACACACAGACATATCTCTTTCTACCCAAGCTCTCAGTTTGCATAGGGCACATCAGATCAAGGTGCAGTAACTCTAGCACTCTACTAGTTCCTATGCTATTTGTCTTCTTATGAAAAGCCCTGATCTGTTTTCCTACTTGACAATCACCACAGAAAATCTCTAATTCAAATGACAAGATTGGTAAACCACGCACTGCATTCTCAGTTACTATTTTTCTAAGTGATTCCATACTGATGTTCCAACCCTCTTGTGCCACAAGGTTATTTCATCCATTCTAGTCAGATAACATAATTCACTACTCTGTCTTGGAATCCAATGATAGCAATTGTCTGAAAGACGCGTACCTTCCATCTTCATAGTTTGATTTCCATCTAGAACTGTACATTTATTCTTTGAGAAGATGACTTGAAACCCTTGATCACACAGCTGACTAAAACTTATTAGATTAGCTGCTAATCCTTCCACTAAGCTCACATTGTTCAAAATAGGCAGCTGTTGATCTTCAATATTTCCCTTTCCAATCACTTTTCCTCTTTCACCATCACCAAAGGTCACATAGCTTGCTTTGCATTCTTTCAACCTAGTCAATACTGACTGATTCCCAGTCATATGTCACGAGCAGCCACTATCAAAGTACCAATCATTCTTGGTCATTTTATGAATCAAGGTAAGAGCCACATTACACTTAGAGCCAGATTCTGAATTAAACATGGGTAGATCCTGATTTCTTTTAACTTTCCAAATCTGTTTAGCACCTCTGTGAAACTTCTGCCCTTTAGATGGACCTGTTGAAAGCAAATCATAGCAGAAAGGTCTAATATGCCCTGGTCTTCCACAGAAATGGCATACCCAGCTTTTCTGAGGTCTTTTGATGCTATCAACTGTGGATTTATCAAAATATACTTGAGGCTTATGAGAATGTTGTTTACATTCTTCATCAGTACTACTCTGATTGTATCCTATCCCTCTTCTGTCTCCGGCTATTCTTCCCATATTCAAAATACTATCCAAATGATTAGTTCCAGAGCTCATCATACGCATTGTCTTGGATATCCTGTCACGTTCATTGCAAGTTTCTCGTAGTGTTTTTTTCAACTCAGACACAGTTATCAACAGCCAATGATTTTCCTCCATTAGTTTCATTATTCGATCACTCTGTTGCTCTATCATCGATATATATTCAGCCTCTATTTCAGCTCTTGACTTAAAGCTTTCATCCTTCTGTTCTTCTCCTGTAACTGATTCAAATTTCAGTGTATCCTCAATGCTAGCCTCAGATATAGTATTCTCGGTAACTCTTGCCATCAGTACTTGTATTTCTTCCTCACTATCACTCTCATCATCTGAGTCATCAGACAAGGTTGCCGTGAATCTCTTCTTCTGTCTCCTTAGATATGTAGCACATTCAGCTTGATAATGTCCGAACCCCTCACACTCTCGGCAACGAAAAGAACGATCACTTCTTTGTGTATTATTCACACTGTTTCCTTCAGGTTCTTTTTTCTTGAATGAGGAATTTGATATTTTTTACAGACTCACATTCCTTGAGTTATGACTAGATGATTGACTGTCAGAGCGCCTGTTGCATCTTCGAGTGAATTTAGAAAATTGTTTGGACAACAAGGCTATGGTATCCATCATGCTATCCTCACTCATCCGCTCT
>JBBPDJ010000023.1:10199924-10249399 GCA_037974625.1 Cucumis cinereus
TAAAAAGATTTAGATTTGTTATCATCAAAACACCAATTAATTAATTAATTAAAATTAATTAATTTAAGTTTAAGGGTCAAAAAGCCAACATCTGAGACAAGAGCATGGTTCATTATCAATGGCTAAATACAAGCATAAGTATATCGAGATGTCTAAGTATGCCACTACTCTAGTAATCTCTGAGAGTTACAGGTGCAAGAGGTTTGAGAGAGCAGAAGGAGATCCATACACCAGTGAGTACAATAGCAAAGTGGACTGACTTTTCATAACTAGTTGAGAAAGCTATGATGGTCGAGCAGAGCCTAACTGAGGAAAGACCAAAGGTAGAGCAAGCCGAGCTATATCTTTGGTTGGAGGATTTAGAGGACGAGATCAGACTCAGAAACGTTTTACACATGAAGTATCAGGGATGAGGAATTTTAAATTTCAGTCCAGCAGACAATTGTTTCGGAGGGATATTGCAGGGAGTGTCTATTCGAGAAATGGACAGAGAGTATCGAGTCAGACAGACAGATCGACAGTAGTATCCAGATTAGGACATAAGTCCACAGCCAACACCGCTAGGAAAGATTTGTGTAGAGATTGTGGTATATACCACAGAGGACATTGCCTAGTAGGAGTGGATGTCTGCTATCACTATAGGAAATGGATCATTTCAGAATAGATTGCCCTTAGTTGAGGTCATAATTGCAAGAAGACCAGCGTGTTGTGTCATAGACAGTTAATTAGTGGAAAGTTGCAGTGGTTAAAGAAGAATGACCTAGATACTTGGCAGAAACGAGTTGCAAGTCGACCCCGCCAGTAGAGAAAGGTGTTCGCCATGACACAGCAAGAAGCCAATGATTCACTAGATGTCATTACTGGTACTTACTTGTTTGTAATACACCTGCACATGTTTTCTTAGATCCAGGATCTACGCATTCATTTGTCTCTAGTATATTTATGTCTAAGCTTAATAGAATTTTAGAGTCGTTGCCTGATGAGTTATTTATCTATACTTTGGTTGGTGACTTTTTGCTTGTTAGCAAAGTGTTGCGTGATTGTGAAGTTTCAGTGGAAGGAGTTAGTATGCATGTAGACTTGATACCTTTAGAGTTGTAGGAGTTAGATGTGATATATGGATTTTCTATTCACACATTATTCTTCTATGGATTTCCATAGAAATGAAGCGACCTTTCAGAAACAAGAGTTAGTAGAAGTTGTTTTCAGATGAGAGAGAGATTATTCATACGAGTTTGAGTTTAGCACTTAAAGCTGAAAATATATTAAGGAAAGGTTGCACAACATATCTTGCTCATGTTGTGGATGTACAGAAATAAAACCTTAATCCTTAAGATGTTCCTATAGTGAAAAAGTTGATAAACGTTTTTTTCGACGATCTATCAGGATTGACACTTAACAAAGAAGTGGAGTTTACCATTGGTTTACTACCAGAAACAACACCTATTTCTCAAGCATCTTATAGGATGACTCCGAGAGAGTTAAAGGAGTTGGAGATTCATCTAAAAAAGTTAGTTGACAGGGGATACATCAGACCCAATGTGTCACCTTGCGGAGCTCCAGTGTTGTTCATTAAGAAGAAAGACGACACACTTTGGTTGTGCATAGATTACAGACAGTTGAACAATATAACGATATGGAACAAGTATCCTTTACCTCGTATCGATGATATGTTTGACAATTTGAGAAGAACATTAGTGTTCTCTAAGATTGATTTGAGATCGGGATATCGCCAGTTGAAAGTAAAAGACTCAAATATTCAAAAGATAGCCTTCAGGACAAGATATGGGTATTGTGAGTTTCTAGTCATGTCATTCAGGTTGACAAACGCACCAACAATCTTTATGGATATCTTGAACAACATTTTTCATCCCTATTTAGATCAGTTAGTAATAGTATTCATAGACGACATACTAGTATATTGCGAACACTACGAGATTGCAAACATTACTAGATTAAGAACATAGAAGAGCCCATGAAAAGTATTTGAGGACAATATTGCGAACACTACGAGATAAGCAGTTGTATGCCCAGTTGAGAAAGTGTGAGTTCTAGCTAGATTGAGTAGTGATTTTAGGACACGTGGTGTCAGCCGATGGAGTTAGTGTTGATACACATAAGATGAAGATTGTTGTTAAGTGAGAGAGGCCTACCATTAAAATAGAAGTACATCGTTTTCTGGGTTTGATAGGATACTACAGACGATTTCTGGAGGATTTCTCGAAGATAGCATTACCTCTGACAACATTGACCAGAAAGAATGTCAAGCCTGAGTGGTCAGACAAGTTCAAACAGATTTTTCAGGAACTAAAGAGAAGATTAGTGCAACTCATATCCTGGCTCTTCGAGTATTAGGAAAAGGATTTGCGATTAATTGTGATGCCTCAAGACAGGGTTTAGGTTGTGTGTTGATAGAGGTAGGTAAGATGATGACACTAAAGATTTTAAGGCATTTATCTTACTCATGACTTAGAGTTAGCAACTGTAATGTTGGCACTAAAGATTTTAAGGCATTATCTGTTCGAAGAGAGGTATCAGGTCTTTACAGATCATAAGAGCCTGAAGTACATCTTCGATAAAAAAGAGTTGAATCTGAGATAGAGAAGATGGCTGAATCTGAGACAGGAAAAACTAACGTTGTAGCAGATGCCTTTAGTAGGAAGTCAAGAATTCCTAAAAGTTCTATGTATGGTATTCGAGTAGTTTTGCTAAGAGAGTTAAAGTTTTAGAGCAGTTCTAGCTACAGAGAGATCAAGGAGCTTGTTTGCTCAGTTTAAAGTAAGATATTCATTGTTGACTGACACTATTAGAAGACAATCAGGGGATTCTACTATCTAGATGTTGTTTGGAAAGTCCAAGCAAGGGCAAGAGGCAAACTTGAATTCAGATCATGATGAAGCCATAATTAAGTAAGGAAGACTATGTGTTCCATGTATCAAAAAGATCAAGAATGTTATACTAGAAGAAGCCTACGGTTCAGCTTTTGCTATGCATACTAGGCAGTACCAAGATTTACAGGACTTTGAATAAGACATATTGGTGGCTAGGAATGAAGCAATAGATTGTTGAGTATGTTGACAGATGTCTAGTATGTAAACAAGTTAAACTAGTGCATCAAATACAAGGAGCACTTCTGAATCCACTCCCATTACCTGAGCGAAAGTGAGAGCACATGACGATTAATTTCTTGTTTAGTTTACCTCGTACTTCTAATGTATTTGACAAAATCTAAGTGATTATAGAAAGACTCATGAAGACAGCACGATTTATACCGTTCAAGGCAACGTTTACGCTGTATCAACTTCCTAAGCTTTAGTTCATAGGATCGTGAGTTAGTATGTAATTCTAGTGTCATAGTGTCAGATAAAGATCTGAGGTTTACTTTAAAGTTCTATCCAAGTCTGCATAAGGCATTGGGAACTAAGTTGCAGTTCAACTTAGCTTTTCAGCCTTAGACAGATGGTCAGTAAGAGAGGACCATCTAGATTTTGGAAGATTTGTTGAGAGCCTATGTTTTATAATTTAAAGGCAGTTATGATACTCACTTGTCTCTTATAGACTTTGCTCGCAATAACAGTTACCATTCTAGTATTGGAATGACACCATATGAAGCTTTGTATGGTAAACCTTGCAAGACATCGGTGTGTTAGTGCAAGCTACAATAGACAATTTTAAATTAATGACAGAGAATCTTAAAAGGGTGTAAGATCGGAAGAAAAGCTATGCAGACAAGAGACGAAGAGAGTTAGAGTTCGAGGATACAAATTAGGTGTTCCTGAAGCATGGAAAGGTGTTCTTAATTTTTGACGAAAGTGTAAGTTGAGTCTTAGATATATTGGACCTTACCAAATAGTAGAACGAGTAGGACCAACAGCTTACAAACTTGAGTTCAGCAGAGCTAGATAAAATACATGATGCTTTCCATTTATTCATCTTGAAAAAGTATATTTTTTGTCCATCACATGTGTTACAAGTTCAACCAGTAGAGTTGAAGGAAGATCTTTATTCTTGGAATAATTAAGCTTGCTTAGTTGTGTTGTTGTCGTTGTTGTTGTTTAATTGCTAGGAAAGTGTATTGATTTTCAAAGATAGAAAAGTGGCGTAAAATGGTTGAAAGGCAAAAAGGAATGGCCTAGCTGTTGAGAAGTTTTAAGGCTAAGTGGGTTGCCAAGCAAGTGTAGCAAAGTGTTTTAAAGAATTATGAGTTTAGGCAGCCAGAGAGTGGAAAGTTTGAAATTTGGCTATTTTGTTGGCTAGGCAAGCAAGAGAATGCTATGCGGGCCTTTTTAAAAGAACCTCTATGCGGCCAAGTGTGGTGTTGGTAAGGCGGCAAGAGATGCCCACAAGTGTGTCCTAGGCGGCAAAAGACAAAGGGGCTAGGCGACACGTGTTAAGAGTGTGTGGTGTTAGTGTCTCGTACCTATGTGATCAAGTTGCTTGTCTATGCGTTCATACCAGCCAACTTAACCTCTATGGGGTATTAGGAAGACAAGCCTAGGCGTTGAGTTGAAGCCATGCAGCAAGGCAAGTCATGTGTTGTAGAAAATGTGACAAGGTCAAAGTAAAAGGCTTAGGCGAGCTTAAGTTTAAGAACCATGTGTTCAAGAGGGAGTTGCTGAGCTTGAAGCGTTGATGAAGTTTGAATGGAGTTAAAAATGATTAGGTATGCATTAACTTAAATTTCGACAGGTAAAAGCTGTCAAGTGTACAGCATGCAAAACTGTCTATTTAAGGCTAACTCCAAATCGTGAGTGCTACCATTTGGCTCATGTAAATTAAGTTATGCCAGTCTTAAAAGAACCCTAAGAGTGTCTATTTTCCAATGAGGGTTGTCGGAGAGAGAGCAATTGATGAAGAACCCCATCAGTTGAAGTGAATCACGAAAGGCGAGATTTTAAAGGAATCTAGAGTAGCTTTTAAAGATTGGAGTCCAGTCGAGTCAACTGATTTGTGTAGTAACTTTCATGTGATCCATTACCTATAGTGTAGCAGACATCCACTTCTACTAGGCAATGTCCTATGTGGTATATACCACAATCTCTACACAAATCTTTCCTAGCGTTGCTGGCTGTGGACTTCTATCCTGATATGGATACTACTATCGATCTGACTGTCTGACTCGAGGCTCTCTGTCCCTTTCTCGAATAGACACTCTCTGCAATATCCTTCCGAAACAATTGTCTGCTGAACTGGAGTTTAAAATTCCTCCTCTCTGATACTTCAGGTGTGAAACGTCTCTGAGTCTGATCTCATCCTCTAAATCCTCCGACCAAAGATATAGCTCGGCTTGCTCTACCTTTGGTCTCTCCTAAGGTAGGCTCTGCTCGACCTTCAAAGCTTTCTCAACTAGCTCTGAAAAGTCAGTCCACTTTGCTATCGTAGTCACTGGAGTACGGATCTTCTTCTGTAGACCTTTCTCAAACCTCTTGCACCTGTCACTCTCCGAGATTACTAGAGTAGTTGCATACTTAGACATCTCGGTATACTTATGCTTTTATTTAGCCATTGATAATGAACCATGCTCTTGTCTCTCTCTCGTTGTTTCACAATAAGTACTAGGATAATACTTATCCTCGAATATCTTCCTAAAAGTCTTTCAATCTAAGGTATTGGTATCTCCTCGTCGGGAGTCTATTGACTTCCACAAGCCTTCCGCTTCTTTCTGGAGCTTGAATGTAGCCAATCTAACCTTCCTCTCTTCTGAGAAATCCATAACTTTGAAACACTTCTTTATCAAACTAAGTCATGCTTCTACATTACTTGAGCCTATAGAACCCTTAAACACTATAGCTCGCCTTCAATCGCTCTATTCCAAACTTCTTATCTTGGTCTATTGGTACTGATCCCATCGACTCTAATAATTTTTGGTAAAGTTTAGTAAACATTCTCTTTTTCATCTCAGAGTGAACTTGCAAAGTTCTTGGCTCCCCATCAGACTGATCTTGGGTAGAATCTCACATCCTCTCTTCTTCTTGCGTACGTTGTCTACTACTTTGATGAGGTATGACTCCTTAACATATCAACTCGTTAGACATGTTGTAGACACCTCTAACTAGAATGTATGAGACTTAACTCTTAAACTCTCTATTTTACTCCTTAGAAAGATACTCTTAACTTAACTCTTATTACTCTTAAACTTTCTTAGTTTCCCCAAGAACTCTTGCTCTCACACTAAACTGTCACACCCCCTTCCAGACCCACTTTTGTAAGCCTAAAAGAAGGTGTGAAGTCAGTAAGTACTGTTAATTAAAAACTAAAGTCAATTTTTAAAACATTTAATTTAAAAAAAAAATATTTGAAAATATTTATTTTCTCATGAATTAAAGAAGGTGAAAAAATAAAGGGGCGTTAAGATATATAGCAAATTTTAAATTTTCGTTTGGAGAAATAGCAAAAATAAAAATTAATTATATAAATGGAAAATCAAAATAAATAATAAAAATGGACTAAAAAAATGCCAATAATACCCATATCTATACTAAAAACCTAATAACTAAAATCTCACCAAATACACTATAATTAAAAGGTAACATACCTGTCACACATCAATTCAAAATCCTCTTCACTTCTTCTGTGCAAGTTTAAAATTCATAACCTCTTCTTGTTCCACCTCTACATCTCTTCAAAATTGACATCTCTCCTTGCCTCTTTTCTGTGTTCCTTCAAAGTTGATCACCCACGATCACCCACCATGCTTCGTCTCTCGTCTCCTTGCTTCGATTAAGAGTCACTATCGCACGCTAAAACTTTTCACTCCAATTGAAGATCACGGTTGTACCCTGATCGCTTTGACTTTCCTCTTCGTCATCACCGTATCGACGATACGCTTCCGTCTCCTTACTCCGACTAAAGGTCACCGTCGCACGCTAAAACTTTCCACTCCAACTGAAGGTCACGACTGTACCCACATCGCTTCGACTCCGTAGTTTCACAGGTTCACATCCTACTAATTTTTTCAAAACATATCTAGAAAAACCAAATATTTATTTTCTTAAATTTAAATAATCAAATGAGAAAACAAATAATATAAATTAAATCTTCAAAATGAAAAAAAAAATCTAAATTTTTAGGTTAATTGTTTTTTTATATATATTTTTCAGATAAAATAAAATATGTAGTTTACTTTTAAGTTTATTAATGAGATATGTATATATTTTCCAAACACAATTAAAAGGAATAATAAGTTAATTAGATTTTAGAAACAAATAAAAAAAAATATTGTAGTTTAATGAGATATTTTTGTAACAAACCAATTTCTTAATATAATAAAGATACAAATTAAATCAAATTCGGTTAAATCAAATCAAAACTAACAAAATAAAATATGACCAATGGTTAATGAGATATTTTTGTATCAAACTAATCTAATATTTTCGTAATAAACCATTCTAATATTTTTGTAACAAACCAATTTATAATATAATAAAGATATCAAAATAAATCAAATTCAGTTAAACCAAATCAAAACTAATAAAATATGACCCATTAATAATAAAAAATTAGAGCAAATATTTGCACATTTTTCTCAATTTAGTTGGATTGCAAACCAAAAAGAAACCATTTATTTCACGTCGATACCAAATACTCTGTATATGAATAAAATACAAAACTCTGAATATGAAATACAAAGTGTTGGTAAAGTCGTATCTTTCACTACAAAATCAACATATTGAAAATACCAATCATGTACGCTGGAAAATTTATTTCATGGCTCAATTCCAAATACTCTGTATATGAATAAAATACATTGTGTTGGAAAAATCGTATATTTCACTATATCAAGGACAAAATCGGCATACTGAAAATATTATGCATGTGCACCTGATTTGCCATAAATCTTATTGTCCACATTTTTTCGAAAAATCAAAGTGATCCCTCGTTTTTTGGCATTTCCTCCAATTTTCTTAAAATAAATTAATTTTAAAGGAATTTAAGTTGTTGGTATTTCTAGGTCTCTAACTCTTATTTGTTTCTTTTTTGAATTTTGAATTTGACCCTTTTCTTTTTCATAAATTCATAACATTAAAAAAGAAATGAATAACAAACAAAATTTCTATTATTTGTATAGAAAATTTGGAAGTTTATAGGTATGTTGAAGCCGAGTACAAGAAGGGATGGATCGATAAATATTAAAAATATATTCAAATTTTCCCAACTTAATCATACTTATAATTTTCAAAAAAGAATTCTTATTGAAGAGTTATTGACGTTCTAACACCATTAATAAATACAAAAACAATTCCACTAAAAGGAGTAGTAGTTACTTAAATTTCTAACCTAATATTATATATAGTATATAACTAAATGAATATTAAAATAGGTTTGTTAATTTATTTATTTTTTTTTTTTTTTTTGTGTGTGTGGGATAGATATGTATTAAATTAGAAGTAATTTTATTTTACTCCAAAATTAATCCTATATCGTGCCACTATTAGAAGGGGCAATTGCAATTAGTTGAATTGTTGGATTAATTTATTTTATTTCTCAAAAAGGATAAAGGTAAAGTGAAAGTGGAAAGTGAAGATATATGTTGTTGATAAAAACTATTATGAATGATATATAATAATGGTACTAATGGGGTTGACACAAAGAAAATGCATGGAATGCTGCACAATTGCTTCCAATCTAATTAAATAGAATCCCACCTAGCTACTACATTGATAGACACATATATTTATTATCTTTGCCTTATTCCTAATTAATTTTAGTGGGCATAAGTTTTTCTTTTTCTTTCTTTACTCACATATCTCAACGTTAATTGTTTGGGATATATATCTTAATTAGTTAACGTTGTTATATTTTAGATATATGTTTCTCCTTTTATGTACCTTTTTATGTTTTAAATTAAGAGAGAAAACGTATTTATTAGAGAAGTTTTGGGTATCAAATTTTTTATCTTAACAGTAAAAAAAATCAGAAAACCACAAAAAAGTCATTCCAAAAAGGCCAATATGAGCAATAGTATGAGTAGCATGATTCCAATCACGACGAACCAAGAAACAATTAACATCTCAATGTTTTGAATTCTCATTAGTCTAGAAGGATTGAGGGACATATTTTTTAGTCAAGGAAAATATTTGAGGCTTAGGATTGCAATATGACATAGACAAAAACGAGAATATGCACAACGGTGATTTCTTTTACCTTGTATTTCTTCATTTTCAGATTATTCTAATATGTGAAGTCAAAGCAAATGGATCTAATATCATCTTAGTTACATGAATTTAATGGATTAAACATGCTTAAATCTGAACCCAAAAACATAATTTAAATTACTTACCTTATGCAGCTCAAATCTTCATGAATTTGGTGTTGATTTTGATCACGGCTCCTCCAAAGACAACCACCCACATCTTCTGTACTATCCTCTAGGTTTAGAACTTTTTGTGGGACCAATTTGTTTATCAATTTAGAAAGAAAAAACTATGACAACTTATGAATTTTCAACAAAATTCACTAAACATTCATCCTCTAATCAACACAATTAAATTGTGTAATATATAGCCAAAAGACATGCATCATTTGCATTTTAATTTAACACCTAACAATCACTAAGTGGTTTTGGTAGATAAGCTACTTGATGAATAACACACCAAGCACATATCTTATTCACAATTGATAGATGAAATTATCCACTAACTCAAGGTCAAAGTCAACCTTTGACTTCAAAGGGTCAAAAGTCAACTTTTTGACTTTTGTCTATTGACTAAAAAAATCCCTTTTTGCCTGTGATGAATTAATTTAAAGTTAATTTTAAATTAAAAATTTAATTAATTAAATTTCACTTAATCTCGATCAATCCGATTGACTTAACTCTCATTTTTTATATTTAAATCCTATTTAAATATCATTTTCCTCTCAATTTGTAATCGTTATTATATTGAATATTATTAACGTTGCAATCTTTAAATCAATTCGAACAATTCAAATTTCTCAATCACTATGTTCTAAGTTTAATCTCACAATGAGCTAGTAGAGAGACTTAATGGACCTACATATCATGAGCACCAATGAACATTCGTTTACTAATCGGGACTATCCACTATAGTTAGTAGTTGCACTCTCCTCACTGTAGATATATTTGTGTTCACCTGATATTACCATAATTAGCAAGTCAACCTTTCATAGGTTGTTCATAATCTCGACTGGTTCAATTTACCATTTTACTCTAGAGATTACATCTTGTTCTTTAAGCCTCAGTCAATCCTTTAATGAACAATTGATTTATTGTCTACTACTAAACTGAATCCCTCTTGGGCCAATGAGAGGGGGCCCCTTTATTCAAGATCTGAAGTCGACACTTAAAGGAACAACTTATCTACCAACCCTAGAAGCACGCAACAGTGAATTATGACTTGCATCCTACGTCTCCATATATCTAACTGGTCTTAAGCCAAAAATGGGAGGTCTATTGACCCAACGTTGTTAAGTTGCCCTTACCTATGCAGATCTAAGGATAATTTGGAGTACCAGGAGTTCATAGTTCGCTCAAGATTAAGGTCGAGTTACCTAGGTTATCCAAGTCAAACTAATGACAATACTTCAAATAACAACTTTTATTCAATAACGATCGAGCAAATCTTTTATTGAATAACAACTTATTGAACAATACTTCAATAACAACTTTATTGGATAATAGAATAGTTTAATATTTACAAATCACGAGTTGTAGAACATAAAATCCAACAGTATGAATTCGTGTTTTTCATATTGATTAAGTGGTTGGACTCAATTATTTATATTATTTGTTTTGGTTAACTTGATTTTAATCTTTATTTGGATTTAAGGTTTATTTTTGTATTACGACAAAATTCATATATGTTTCATGTGTGCTAAATTTTTATTCATCAAGCTAATAAAGAGTCTGGTGTAGGTTTAGAAGTCATTTTAAAGGGAATTCATAGTAATTATGTTGCTTTGTTGCTAAGAAAATCGAGTTAGATATTGAGGTTAATAACTTTGGCAACCTTATGCTTTTATTGCATCTTTACATAATAATGCGTAACTAAAGTTGTGTGTGCGCGTGTGCGTGTGCGTGTGCGTGCGCGAGTGTGTGTGCGTGTGGGTTACTAAATTGATTAGAAGTTTTATGGAAATTCTAATTGAACTAATATATAAATAGACCTCAAGACTATGACCTTATTTAACGCCCCAATATTTAAACCTTAACCCGATGTCATTACTTAAATAAAAACTCATAATCTTTACAAAATATAGCGCAAGCATTTGTCAATAATAACAACATCAAAACAATGGAAACATTTGTCAATATAGTCCCCACACACATTATCACTGGTCTTTCCTGTCCGTCGTCGGTTTCCTCATACTTACCTGAAAAATAAGGATGAAAAGGGTGAGTACAAACATATCTAGTAAGGAACCCATTATAGGGCCCACTAGGTTAACTGTTAACTTCTTATTAAACTGTACTCTACGACACACAGTCAAATGGTTTGGTAGGAACGTCCATACAACCTAATGCCAGGGTCGTCCTAGCAAACCTTTTAGTCCACATGCAAAAGCAGCTATCCTCCCACATACGGAGTACAACATTGCTAATACATAAAGTTAACAGCTACCATAGTCCCAAAACATGCAATCTTAGTCCAAAAACATTCATAAGCACATATATGAAGTTTAATTCAAAAATGAGAACCACAAACATCTAACCTTTATCATGTTTTACGGTTTTTCCCATAACAAACCATAAAAACATATCGCCACACAACCTCATTGGTTTTTTCGTAACAATGCGTCCTAACAAATCATCACATAGTCATTCAGTTCATCTCAAAATAGATAACCCATCACCAACAGCTAACTTGGAAGTTAGTCTATTCAGTTAACTCAACCTATAACCATCACCAGCAAGTAACTAAACTGTTTAGTTAACTCACAACATAATCACTACTAATAGTTAACTCATCCATTCAGTTAACTACTCATATAACCATCAGTAACACACATATTAACACAAGCATATCATCGAGTCCACTAGGTGACCATTAACTCTCTCTATTAACTTGTACTATATGACACACAGTAAAATGGTTTGGTAGGAACGCCCATACAGCCCAATGTCAGGGTCGTCTTAGCAAACCTATGGGACCACATGTAAAAGCAATCATGTCGGAACAATACGTCACACAGGCTTGTTAATTCGACTCGGTAGAACAATACGCCACACAGGTTTGTTAGACCACATGCAAAAGCAATCATGTCGGAACAATACGCCATACAGGCTGGTTAACCCGATCCGGTCAGAACAATACGCCACACAGGCTTGTTAGACCACATGCAAAAGCAATCATGTCGGAACAATACGCCACACGGGCTTGTTTACCCGACCCTCGTGACATACGCCACACAGGCTTGTCAACCCGTCCCACAAACAAGTACACAAAGTTAATAGGTAGAGTTAACAGACACCATAATCCAACAGAGACCACAATCAAACAGTAAAGCAGTCACAAACATGACTCCATTCCACATGGTACAGTTAATATGCTTTACAGATTCCACATAGTAAGAAAGGGCATGCATAAACACCACACAGTTAATCATTCAAAGACCCAATCATCATACCACAATATAACCAAAGAATCCAGCCGTCACATAACCAACATCCCAACCATGACATAAAGTGTCATACATAAGGTGTCTCATAGCATCCTTAAAACATAACCACAATAAACAAATCAATGACAGTAGACATTGCACAAGGCATACATGCGCTCCAACCATCTTCCACACCTTATACACCTAAGGCATAGATTTGGTAGAGTATCTCATACTCATCAAATTTTAATTAATAATTTTCCATAAAACTTATTAATTAAAATAACTTAAACTCGTCACCTAATCGGTTAATTCATCTTATCACAAAATCAAGCAACCCAGATTTCACATAAATAATCTTACTGTCACATAAATATCCTTGTCGAGGAAACAGTAGTAAGTCCCTTACCTTAAAATATAAAATAAATAATATATTTTATTAACTATTTATTTAATTTTTTATTGTTTGTTACGACCATTAAGGAGTTACAATTGTTATGTTACCGTTAACGTTGACCTACCGTTAAGGAGTAACAGCTGTTATGTTATCCTTAACGTCGACCAATACGCTTTTCACATTCTATATGAACCCTCCCTTCCCTTCTCATTTGATCACTCAAAAATTATTTCTACTCCTCTCTTCTCTACAAATTCTCTAAAAAATGTTTTCTCAGTTTTTAGCTTTTCGTGCAAGTCTTTCAATTGTGTTAGTTTACGATCGGTTCTGGTGCAGCTTCTATCAAGTTTCTAGTTGTTTTATCCTGGGGACGACGTGACAATTCAAAATTGTTTGCACTTCGAGCAGAGCCGTGAAATGTCTTAAAGAGAGCGTGATATGCGACTCAATCGTTTTATTTAACAAGTTTTTGTTTCGCAATTGAGCATTCTGTCTAGACGTTCTAGCTAGCAGGTAAGTTCCACAGCATTTTGTTCCAACAACAATAAATGACCATAGAGAATAAGAGCCAGGTTTTAACCTCTACAGACTTATTGCTTAAGCTATGCATTGCATAAAGTCGACAGCGACCCCCTCTAAAGACATAGAACTACTCCTATTTAGTCTTATCTCACAAGTTTCTTTTAAATTCAAAGCATCTAGTCCTATATTGTATACCTTAGGTCTAAGGTTACATGACAACCCATGTCTTAGTTCTTAGGCCCATTTTCTTATTTGACATCTGTTTTTATCTTTACTTTCTCGATATTAAGACTCACTACAATTTTCAATTGGGTCAACTAGCAGAATAACATTTTTGTAGTTTTCATTTGGAAAAATGACAAACTGACTTTTACATTTAAAAAATGGCAAAACGAATTAAAAATTAAATTAAATTAAATTAATAAAAGTCAATCATACCCCTAATCCTATAGACAACTAGCTACTTTCTACGATTGCAATAAATATAATTACACTTTAATAACTACACCAAAAATTCTTCATCTTCAAATAATTTTGAAACATCATAGGTTACCTTCAACTTCTAGGTCGAAAAATCCTTCATTTTCCATACTCAAACCCTTCTTCTCAAATCCTCCATCTTCTATCTTCCATTTTCATTCTTTAATGGTTATCCAAAAATCCATATTAAAAATATACTCAAAACTCACCAACCAAACTCACTAGTTTGCCAATAACAAGACCATCAATTCATGGCGGCGTACAAGTCGGCGGTGAGGGAGGAGGTGCGAGGAACGGAGATTTGGCGATGTGGGTTAAGTCGGCGGTAAGGGAGGAGCAGACGACAGAGGTATTCGATGGGGGTATGATGAAGACGAGGAAGAATGAAAAAAATTGGTGTGGTTGTTAAGTATCAAAATGAATTGCAATCAATAGGAGGAAGATCAATGGTGGGGATTATATCGAATATTATTAACATTCCAATCTTTAAATCAATTTGAACAATTCAAATTTCTCAATCACTATGTTTTAAGTCTAATCCCACAATGAGCTAGTAGAGGGACTTAATGAACCTATAGATCATGAGCACCAATGAACATTCGTTAACTAATCGGGATTATCCACTATAGCTAGTAGCTGGGCTCTCCTCACTATAGATAATTGTAATTAGTAAGTAAATCTGATTGTTCATAATCTCGACTGGGTCAATTTACAATTTGCCCTCGAGTTTACATCTTGTTCTTTAAGCCTTAGCTAATCCTCTAATGAATAATTGATTTATAGTCTACTACTAAACTAAATCACTCTTGGGCCAATGAGAGGGGGGCCATTTGTTCAAGATCTGAAGTCCGCACTTAAAGGAACAACTTATCTATCATCCCTAGAAGTAGGTAACAGTGAATTCTTACTTGCATCCTACGTTCCCATATATTTTTCTGGTCTTAAGCCATAAATGGGAGGTCTATCGGGCCAGCGTTGTTAAGTTTCCCTTACCTATGCACATCTAAGAATAATTTGGAGTAACTAGGAGTTTATCGTTCGTTCAAGATTAAGGTCGAGTTACCTAGGTGATCAAAGTCAAACTAATGACAATACTTCAAATAACAACTTTTATTCAATAACGATCGAGTAAATCTTTTATTGAATACAAACTTTATTGAATAATAGAATAATTTAATATTTACAAATCACGAGTTGTAGAATATAAAATTCAACAGTATCAATTCGTGTTTTTCATATTGATTCAGTCGTTGGACTCAATTATTACTATTATTTGTTTTGGTTAACTTGATTTTAATCTTTATTTGGATTTAAGGTTTATTTTTGTATTACGACAAAATTCATTCGTGTTTCATGTGTGCTAAATTCTTATTCAGTAAGTTAATGAAGAGTCTGGTGTAGGTTTAGAAGTCGTTTAAAGGGAATTCGTAGTGCTTATGTTGCTTTCTTGCTAAGAAAATCTAGATTGATATTGAGGTAAATAACTTTTGCACCCTTAAGCTTTTATTGTCCATAAAAGTTTGTTAATTTATCTTAGAAATCTTTACATAATAATGCGTAATTAAATCATGTAGAAGCTCATTCCTACATTGATTGGGATTTTCATAGAATTTCTAATTGAACTAATATATAAAGAGACTTAGAACTATGGTCTTAATATACAAAAGCAATAAGCATTCAATAATTTTGGAATCTCATAGAGAAAGATCGCATACATTTCAAATTTTAGTTGAGGAAGACAATAAGCCATCATCAATCTTTGAAAGGAATTATGTAAGTTGTTCTTGACAATTTAACATGAATGATCCTAGAGTTAATCTATCTAATATAGATTTAAAGTAATAATGATTTATTGATTAAAACAGTGTTTTGTTGGCTTGAACACAATTCAAATAACATATCCTCTATTTGTCTCCCCACTTAGGTAGTTTCAGGATTAAATGTTATAATTTCTTGTACTCACTTTTCGATTTTCTAAATAAAATTAAACGTAAGTAAATATGGTATTCAATTAAACTACAAAACCAATCATGTGGATAACACTCTCAGTTCACTATACTAAAAACTTGACACTGTAGAGTTGCGAGTTTGCATTATATAAAGGGTAATGTAGTAGTTTGTGAATTATTCTAAAAAGTGTTCAATAAGTTTCAATACTTCAATTATGCATATCATGTGTTCATGAAGATGAGAAAATGATCAACAAGTATCAAAACTTCAATTAGATAACCTTGTTTTATCTTGTTGGTTATTGTAGTCAAAGTGATATAGATGTATGACTAAAATTTAATGAATCCATTAACATTTTAAAGTTCTAAGGATTTACTAGTAAAAAAATAAAAAAAATTGACACTTTTTTTTTTAAAAAAAATGAAGGAGACAAAATCAGAAGATTAATGAATGACTAAGTTGTAATTTCACAAAATTAAAACCAATAATGTTCCTCCATTAAATATATGTGTGTGTATGTGAAGAGGAGAAAAGATAGAGTAAGACAGTAAAGGAAAGAATCTTATATCTTAAAATCCACAGCCTACCATTTTTGAATTCATATCATCCTTTACATTTTTCTTTTCAGAATATTCACAAGGATGGTTTCTTCTGTGATGTAACCATCAAAAGTTTTCTTACCACACATTTTTGTTCCCCCTCACATCTCTTTTATTGATTGATTTGTTCATTCATTATTTTTGTTTTCTTTTATCTTTTAATATTCGGATGAAAAAGAAGGAAAAAAATTACAATTTTGTTCCTTAAGTTAACAACTTAAATTTCGTTTAGTCCCTGTTATTCAAAATGTTATAATTTTATTTTGAGATTTGAATTTTGTTTCAATTAAGATCCTATGTTTCAAAATAGATAGTTTTAGCTTTTTGATGTTTCACTAAACATTTGTAATTATTTTAAATAAATTTAGAAGCTCAACTTTCAATCACTATTAGAATTTTAATTCTGCATAACTATTTTTAATTAATTTAATAGATATTAAGACGAAAATTGAAAGCAAGTATTTAATGAAATAGAAGTTATGTAAACCCTAGACTTTCTATCTCTTTGTTTTTAGAATAGATGAAGATTGCTTAGTCGTGTTGCTGTTGTATAACTACTAGGAAAGTATGTTGAGTTTTAAAGAAAGAAAAGTGAAGTAAAATCGTTGAAGGACAAAGAGAAATTGCCAAAGTGTTGAGAAATTCTAAGGCTAAGTGGGCGGCCAATGTAACAAAGTGTTTTAAATAATTGTGAGTTAGGTGGCCAAAGAGTGGAAAGTTGGAAATTTGGCTAAATGTTGGCTGGGCGAGCAAGAGACTACTATGCGGCAAACCTTATCAAAAGAACCTCCATGCGACCAAGTGAGGTGTTGGTGAGGCGGCAAGAGATGCCCACAAGTGTGTCCTTAGCAGCCAAAGGCGAAGGGGCTAGGTGACATGTGTTAAGAGTGAGTGGTGTGACTGTCGAGTGCCTATACAACCAAATTGCTTGTCTATGTGTTCAAGCGAGCCAAATTAACCTCTATGCAGTATTAAGAAGACAAGCCTAGGCGTTGAGTTGAAGTCATTGGGCAAGGCAAGCCATGTGTTGTAGGCAATAGGCCAAGGTCAAAGTAAAAGCCTTAGGCGAGCTTAAGTGTAAGAACCATGTGTTCAAGAGAGAGTTGCTAGACTTGAGGCATTGAGAGAGTATTGGATGAGTAAAATTCCAGGTGACTAGGCATGCATTACCATAAATTTCGCCAAGCAGGAGCTGACAAATTTAAAGCATGGAAAACTCTTTATATAAGGCTAACTTCAGATGGCGAGTGCTACCATTTGGCTCGTGCAAATTTAGTGATTTCATTCTTAAAATAACCCTGAGAGAGTCTATTTTATCAATGAGAGCTACCAGAGAGAGAGGAATTGAGGAAGAACTTCATTAGTTAAAGAGAATCATGAAGGATCATATTTTGAAGGAATCTAGAGTAACCTTCAAAAATTGGTGTCCAATCGAGTCAATACTTAGAGATTTGATCTGAAATGTTAAGTTAAGATAGATAAGAGGATTGTAAGCACATTTGAAGAAGAAAATTTCTTCGTTTGATAAATAGAATTTTAGTTATGAATTTTTTAAATTTAAAGATGAATTCTTCAATTATATAGGAGGTTTGGGCGTCTGGGCAGCTACAAGGGGCTTTGGTCGCAAAGGTAAGTGATGAGGCATTGAGTAGTGCAAGGCAAACCCAATGAATATCTAGGCCACAAGGCTTGCGTGCGCGAGGGTTATGCGCGTAAGGGGCAAGCACGCGACAAGTCAGGTGGCCACTGTGGGCGTGCAACGTGATGGTTGCGAGGTTAGCATGTGGCCTGGCACCCTAATGTGGCCAGCGCGCGCTCGTGTAGTTTTTCACCGCCTAGCCATGCATCAGCCCTTGCCTTAGTGCCATTTTGAGCATTTTTTTATGTTTTTGTGAATTTTCAGCAAAGTTTGGTATTTTTAACGATGAAGAGGATTAATCCAAAACTTAATTCTCTTATTTCAGGTCAAGAAGGAATTGGAAGAGTCTATAGAACCGGTGGAGTTAGCTCAAACTCATGAGTGACAAAATAAGTTTAAATTTCGATTAAAACATGAATTTCAAGTTAGAACTTTTAAGCAAGTTTTAAGTTACCTAAGGATGATTTATTTACTGATTTTACAAAGAATGAAAACTTTCAAAACTTGATATTAGAAGCATGAATTTATTAAGAAAATGCTAAGCATGAATTTAAGCTAAGTTTTTAAAAATTAATTCAAAGTATTTCATCATAAAACATGTCTTAAAGTTAGTTTGAGTTTTCTATAAGCAAGATATTTATTCAAATCTTGTTATTTGTATTCTTTAAAGAGTATAAGCACGCAAGTTGAACCATATGAGTTAGAAAACTTGAGTTTATACCCGAGCTATCTAGAGATCAATTAAGACCCTTCAGGGTCAGTATATTGTACACAGAGTTAGATTTCACTTAAGTGAGGGCTCTATTAGGAGCCTAGAGTTCCAATTCAGTGCAAGCTTTGTAGCATTGAATTCTTTTACTGTGAGCCGAGTTTCATAGAAATCAAGTTTTTTGGTATCGATTCAAATCTACCATACCAGAGTTAGATACAGGCAGCTTATCAAAGGGTATAAGAGTAATGAGAAAGTTTTATGAGCTTATTTACTACTTTGCTAAGTTTCTCTACAGAGAAGATTTATGAGCATGATTTGTTTTAAAAGCAATCACTCACCGCCTTTAGCTCATGTTTTCTACTTTCAAGGTAGAGATCGTGATTTTCGAGCCTTGCCTACTTCTGTTGAGATGCCTTCTAAATTTTGGGTTTTTGTTGTATGTCACATACTTTTGTCTTTCATCTAGATTTGAGCTTTTGTGTGTTGGTTAAGTCCAATTTATGTATATCTCTTTGACTATAAACCATAGTCTTCCATTTTGTTAGGGTTGTGTATATGTTATTTTGATTACTGAACCCTAGCTTGGTGCGCTGTTTGTTGTGCAGTATGTTAAGTTTGCTAATATGAGTATTAGGTTTGTTTTCTTCAATTGTTTCAACCTTTAGATTTATGAAGTTAAGTAAGTAGTCAGTGAGTGTCGTTGAGTGAAGAACAGTACTTGCTGGCTTCACGCCTTCTCTTAGGCTTAGAAAAGTGGGTCTGGGAGGGGGTGTGCCAGTTTGGTGTGAGAGCAAGAGTTGTTGGAGAACCTAAGAAAGTTTAAGAGTAATAAGAGTTAAGTTAAGAGTATCTTTCTAAGGAGTAAAATAGAGAGTTTAAGAGTTAAGTCCCATACATTTTAGTTAGAGGTGTCTAAAGCATGTCTAATGAGTTGATATGTTAAGGAGTCATACCTCATCAAAGTAGTAGACAACGTAGGCAAGAAGCAGAGGGGATGCGAGATTCTACCCAAGATTAGTCTAAAGGGGAGCCAAGAACCCTGCAAGTTCACTCTGAGATGGAAAAGAGAATGTTTACTAAACTGTACCAAAAATTATTAGAGTCGATGGGATCAGTACCAATAGATCCAGATAAGAAGTTTGGAATAGAGCGATTGAAGGCGAGCCACAGTGTTAAGGGTTCTATAGACTTAAGTAATGTAGAAGCATGACTTAGTTTGATAGAGAAGTGTTTTAAAGTGATGGATTTCTCAGAAGAGATGAAGGTTAGATTGGCTACATTCATGCTCCAGAAAGAAGCAGGAGGCTAGATTGGGTACATTCATGCTCCAGAAAGAAGTAGAAAGCTTGTGGAAGTCAATAGACTCCCGACGAGGAGATACCAATACCTTAGATTGAAAGACTTTTAGGAAGATATTCGAGGATAAGTACTATCCTAGTACTTATTGTGAAACAACGAGAGATGAGTTTCTGAGACAAAAACATGTTTCATTATCAATTGCTAAATACAAGCATAAGTATACCGAGATGTATAAGTATGCTATACACTAGTAACCTCTGAGAGTGACAGGTGCAGAAGGTTTGAGAGAGGTCTGCAGAAGGAGATTCGTATACCAGTGACTACGATAGCAAAGTGGACTGACTTTTCACAACTAGTTGAGAAAGCCCTGAAGGTCGAGCATAGCCTACCTGCGGAGAGACCAAAGGTAGAGCAAGCCTAGGAATATCTTTTGTTCGAAGATTTAGAGGACGAGATCAGACTCAGAGACGTTTCACACCTAAAGTATCAGGGATGAGGAATTTTAAATTCCAGTTCGGCAGACAATTGTTTCGGAGGGATATTGTAGGGAGTGTCTACTCGAGAAACAGACAGAGAACCTCAAGTCAGACAGTCAGATTGACAGTAGTATCCAGATCAGGATAGAAGTCCACAACTAGCACCGCCAGGAAAGATTTGTGTAGAGATTGTGGCATATACCACAGAGGACATTGCCTAGTAGTAGTGAATGTCAGCTATCACTTTAGGAAATGGATCATTTCAGGATAGATTGCCCTTAGTTGAGGTCATAATTGCAAGAAGACCAGCGTGTTGTGTCACAGACAGTTAATTAGTGGAAAGTTGCAGCGGTTTAAGACGAATGCCTAGGGATACTTGGTAGAAGGGAGTTGTAAGTCAACGCCGCCAGTAGAGAAAGGTGTTCACCATGACACAACAAGAAGCGAATGATGCACAAGATGTCATTACTGGTACTTACTTGTTTGTAATACAGCTGCACATGTTTTCTTAGATCCAGGAGCTACGCATTCGTTTGTCTCTAGTATATTTATGTCTAAGCTTAATAGAATGTTAGAGTTATTGCCTGATGAGTTATTTATCTATACTTCGATTGGTGACTCTTTGCTTGTTAGCAAAGTGTTGTGTGATTGTGAAGTTTCTGTGGAAGGATTTAGTATGCATGTAAACTTGATACCTTTAGAGTTGTAGGAGTTAGATGTGATATATGGATTTTCTGTTCACACATTATTCTTCTATGGATTTCCATAGAAATGAAGCGACCTTTCAGAAACAAGGGTCAGTAGAAGTTGTTTTCAGATGAGAGAGACTATTCATACATGTTTGATTTTAGCTCTTAAAGCTGAAAGGATATTAAGGAAAGGTTGCACAACATATCTTGCTCATGTTGTGGATGTACAAAAATAAAAGCTTAATTCTGAAGATGTTCCTATAGTGAAAGAGTTTCTAAACGTTTTTTCCGATGATCTATCAGGATTGACACTTAACAAATAAGTGGAGTTTACCATTGATTTACTACCTAGACAGCACCTATTTCTCAAGCATCTTATAGGATGACTCCGAGCGAGTTAAAGGAGTTGGAGGTTCAACTAAAAAAGTTAGTTGACAAAGGATACATCAGACCCAATGTGTCACCTTGCGGAGCTCAAGTGTTGTTCGTTAAGAAGAAAGACGACACACTTTGATTGTTCATAGATTACAGATAATTGAGCAATGTAACGATATGTAACAAGTATCCTTTACCTCGTATTGATGATATGCTTGACCATTTGAGAAGAGCATTAGTGTTCTCAAAGATTGATTTGAGATCGGGATATCACCAGTTGAAAGTAAAAGAGTCATATATTCCAAAGATAGCCTTCAGGACAAGATATGGGGATTGTGAGTTTCTAGTCATGTCATTCAGGTTGACAAACGCACCAACAGTCTTTATGGATATCTTGAACCACATTTTTCATCCATATTTAGATCAGTTAGTGATAGTATTCATAGACGACAGACTAGTATATTGCGAACATAGAAGAGCCCATGAAAAGAATTTAAGGACAATATTGCAAACACTACGAGATAAGCAGTTGTATGCCAAGTTTAGAAAGAGTGAGTTCTAGCTAGATTGAGTAGTGTTTTTAGCCGATGGAGTTAGTGTTGATACACAGAAGATGGAGATTGTTGTTAAGTGAGAGAGGCCACCATTAAAATAGAAGTACGTAGTTTTCTTTGTTTGATAGGATACTACAGACGATTTGTTGAGGATTTCTCGAAGATAGCATTACCTTTGACAACATTGACCAGAAAGAATGTTAAGCCAGAGTGGTCAGACAAATTCAAACAGATTTTTCAGGAACTAAAGAGAAGATTAGTTCAACTCATATCCTGGCTCTTCGAGTATCAGGAAAAGAATTTGCGATTAATTGGGATGCCTCAAAACAGGGTCTAGGTTGTGTGTTGATAGAGGTAGGTAAGGTGATTGCATATGCTTTTAGACAATTGATGAAGCATCAGTGCAATTATCTTACTCATGACTTAGAGTTAGCAGCTGTAATGTTGGCACTAAAGATTTTGAGGCATTATCTATTCGAAGAGAGGTGTCAGGTCTTTACAGATCATAAGAGCCTGAAGTCCATCTTCGATCAAAAAGAGTTGAATCTGAGATAGAGAAGATGACTGAATCTGAGACAAGAAAAACTAACGTTGTAGCAGATGCCTTGAGTATGAAGTCAAGAATTCCTAACAATTCTATGTATGGTATTCGAGTAGTTTTACTAAGAGAGTTAAAGTTTTAGAGCAGTTCTAGCTACAGAGAGATAAAAGAGCTTGTTTGCTCTGTTCAAAGTACGATCTTCATTGTTGACTGACATTATTAGAAGACAATCAATTGATTTTACTCTGCAGATGTTGTTTGGAAAGTCCAGTCCAAGCAAGGGCAAGAAGCAAACTTTGAGTTGAGATTAGATGAAGCCATAATTAAGCAAAGAAGACTATGTGTTCCATGTATCAAAAAGCTCAAGGATGTTATACTAGAAGAAGCCCACGGTTCAGCTTACGCTATGCATACCAACCATTACCAAGATTTACAAGACTTTGAATAAGACATATTGGTGGCCTTGAATGAAGCAAGAGATTGTTGAGTATGTTGACAGATGTCTAGTATGTCAACAAGTTAAACCAGTGCATCAAATACCAGAAGCACTTCTGAATCCACTCCCATTACCTGAGCAGAAGTGAGAGCACATGACGATTAATTTCTTGTTTAGTTTACCTCGTACTTCTAATGCATTTGACGGAATCTAGATGATTATAGAAAGACTCATGAAGACAACATGATTTATACCGTTCAAGGTAACGCTTACGCTAGATCAACTTCCTAAGCTTTAGTTCATAAGATCGTGAGTCAGTACGTAATTCTAGTGTCATAGTGTCAGATAAAGATCTGAGGTTTAGTACTTTAAAGTTTAGGCCAAGTCTGCATAAGGCATTGGGAACTAAGTTGCAGTTCAACTTAGCTTTTCACCCTTAGACAAACGGTCAGTAAGAGAGGACCATCTATATTTTGGAAGATTTGTTGAGAGCCTATGTTTTACAATTTAAAGGCAGTTAGGATACTCACTTGTCTCTTATAGACTTTGCTTGCAATAACAGTTACCATTCTAGTATTGGAATGACACCATATGAAGTTTTGTATGGTAAGCCTTGCAAGACTCCGGTGTGTTAGTGCAAGCTACAATAGACAATGTTAAATTGATCACAGAAAATCTTAAAACGGTGTAAAATCGACAGAAAAGCTATGCAGACAAGAGACGAAGAGACTTAGAGTTCGAGGTTAAAAATCAGGTGTTCTTGAAGCTATCTCCATGGAAAGGTGTTCTTAATTTCAGACGGAAGGGTAAGTTGAGTCTTAGATACATTGGACCTTACCAAATAGTAGAACGAGTAGAACCAACAGGTTACAAACTTGAGTTGCCAGCAGAGCTAGCTAAGATACATGATGTTTTCCATTTATTCATCTTGAAAAAGTATATTTTTTATCCTTCACATGTGTTACAAGCACAACCAGTAGAGGTGAAGGAAGATCTTTATTCTTTGAATAGTGAAGCTTGCTTAGTTGTGTTGTTGTTGTTGTTGTTGTTGTTTAATTGCTATGCAAGTATATTAACTTTTAAAGATAGAAAAGTGGCGTAAAATGGTTGAAAGGCATAGAGGAACGGCCTAACTGTTAAGAAGTTCTAAGGCTAAGTGGGCGGCCAAGCAAGTGTAGCAAAATGTTTTAAAGAATTATGAGTTTAGGCAGCCAATGAGTGGAAAGTTTGAAATTTGGCTATGTGTTGGCTAGGGGAGCAAGAGAATGCTATGCGGCCCTTTTTAAAAGAACCTCCATGCGGCCAAATGTGGTATTGGTAAGGCGGCAAGAGATGCCCACAAGTATATCCTATGCAGCCAAAGGCAAAGGGGCTAGGCGACACGTGTTAAGAGTGAGTGGTGTGAGCGACACGTGCCAGATGATAGTTCTATCCCGTTGCATGTGCCTGATATTACTTCCATAGTCACAACTGTGGAATCTAGAGTGGATAGTCCCATTGTTGTTCCTGCCTCACAACTTGAGGATCATCATGTCTTACCTGACTTGTTGAATGAACCACCTGTAGCACAACCTGTGTTGCATGATTTGTCGTCTGTTCAAGCTGAGGAACCACACAGTAGTATGCCTCCTGTTGCTTGCCATGCTCAGATTGAGGATGATGGGCTCTTGCCTGTAAACCATCCTTCTCGTGCCTTCATTGATCCTTCCGGTTCTCTTCCTTCTAACTTTGGGACTGATACTAACAGTGTTAATGAGGAGCTTCTTGCGTCTGACCCAACTCATGTATCTCCAACCACTTCTGCAGCCGATGATGATTACGACGATATAGTTATTGCCTCCCTCATTCAGGCAAAGAAGAGGCGGAATGACAAGCGTTCCACAACAATAGTGTCTAAGGCCCGAGGAAAATAGTTAGCCACTGATCTCTCTGCTTCTCGTGTTGGACCACGTCGTCAATATGTTACAACGAAACTTGGTCGACGTAAAGTGCCCCCAAATGTTCCTGCTGCTCCTATTGATGGGTCTCCTTTCATTGTGGGGACAACGTATTCAGATGGCGATATGTTGTTCAACGACGAATTGCTGATGAAATGCTTGTGTCTGAAAAGCATCACTCGTGCTTTGCTGTAATGGATCTGGTAGCTTAGGCGGGGTTGATGAAAACAGTTGTGCAGCTTGGGTGTTTTTACCCTAAGTTGATGCAAGAACTGATTGTAAATCTACCATCTGGATTTAATGATCCTCATAACTCTGAGTTTTGGAAAGTGCATGTTCGAGGACTTTGTTTTGATTTTTCTGTGAGTCAACTTAATCGTTTTCTTGGTGTGGACACTGGTTCTCCTATTCCTTTTTCCCCTCCTTCAGCTGATGTTTTAACTAAGGAGTTGATTGGGGGTGTGTTAAATACATGGCATTCATCAGGGCATCTCCATGCATCTGCTCTCAATGTTAAGTATGCCATCCTGCACAAAATAGGTATTGCCAACTGGATACCTTCTACACACGCTTCCACTGTTTCTTTAGGTCTGGGACAGTTAATATATCAGATTGGCCAAGGGAGTCAGGTGAATGTTGGTGATCTTGTTCTTAATCAGCTGTCTAAACATGTTGCTTCATTTGGGTTAAAGATATCGATATGTTTTCCTCGTCTTTTGAGTGCGTTTATGTTATCTCAACACCCCAATGTGCTCACTACTAATGATTCATCGGGTCCTACTCCTAAGACACTGTATCTAAGCTTGCGTCTGTTTCAAGGGACACACGTTCCTGACATAGTCAATTCTGGTCCTACGCCGCCTTCTGACAATGTTCCTGACAACTTGTGTTCATCGAATGGTAGTTTTTGTGTTGCCTTCAGGGTTAGGGGCTCGTTGGATGCACACTCTATCTTTTAAATCTCGGGCCTTGACCACTGCCATTCATGCGCTCATTGATAGGCGAGCAGCAGTGGATGCTTTGTTGGCTGCCTTGCAACGAGCGATTCCTCGTGAACCGTCTCTTGAGGGACCCAGCTCAAGGGCTTCTGATTAATTTCTTCTCTCACCCAGGAGGAGAATATATTTGTGGAAGTTCTGACTATGACTTTTATGATTCTATATTTCTTGTGATTCTGCTGTTATGACTTTGGTTCTTACTTTTGTTGCTTTTGTTTTGGCTATTGTACTTGTTATGCTTTTGTGTTGATAAATGATGGCTGGTGGTGGTTTCTGCTTTCTTTATGTGGCTTGAATTCTTTCTTATTGACAGTGTTGGGTTGTTCTGACTCTAATGTTGCTGGATGTATGGAGGTCAGCTGCTTAACTTTGTGGTATGATTGGTGGTGTCAGGATTATGGGTGATGAAAAGAAATTATGTTAGCCAAAGAGGGAGCTTGTTGTATTTTTTAATTGGCTTAACATAATTCCTTTACTGTTGTGAAAATATCTTAATTACATGTGGTTATTACTCTCTCATGTTTGTTGAGGTATGGTTGAGTTATTATAGTTTTGTTACGGTTGGAGTTTTTGAATTACTTGGGAATGGTTATGATGCCAATTTTTTTCTTTGACGGTGTGCAGCAGAGGACGACGACTTTTGATCGAAACTAAAAGTTGTGCTATGTCTCGTATGTGTTTCGCTATTCCTTTCTTGAGGTTAATTAGAATGATCAGAGTTGTGTGATTGTGTATGAAAAGTTGTTAGTGTATGTGCATATGGATGCATAGAGTTAATCCCTTGAGGGGGAGTACAACTCAACATTTATCTTGAAGAGTTCACACAGGGGGAGCCTATGGTTAAATGAGATCACAAAGATACAGTGAAGATCATATACAGGAGGAACTTGTAGACTGGAGAGTCTCATATTCGTCGTAGAGACATTACTCTTGTGTCTGTGTGACTCTAGTTATTATCTAAAGTTATAACATTTTTTGTAACTCTAGAAGCTGAGTTAAGTTTCTGTGATAATAATAAAGCAGATCTCATCAGGGTGAAAACCCCCCAGTTAATGTGTCTGTTTTGCAGTATTGTAAGATACAACAATATTTAGAGATTCCAAGACATTCTAAAATGCCCAGCCGGAGAACATTTTTGGAGTTTTAGATGCCCTCTAAACATGAGTTTCTAGATTTCCAACCTCACCATCTTATATTTTTGTTATTTTTTTATTTTGTTATTTTTTTTATTTAGACGTACACTAAAATAAATAGTGAATCCTATATTTCACACACACGGAATAAATAGTCAACCATATATGTCATATAAATTGATATTTATTTTATAAAAAATCTTAAATTATGATAGATTATTTTGTTGAAAAAAAAAATAACATATAAAAAAACATAAAGTGTATTAATTTAAAAAGAAATTCAAATTGGTGAACTAAAACGTCAATGATGTTCTGTGTGAGATGTTGTTAGAGTTCGAGTTCAAAATCAAGAGCTCTAGTAAATAATCTTCGCTGTCCCAAGTTTTAGAGAAGTTGATAAGATAGAAAATGAGGATTTGATGATCTTTCCACACGAACGCTGTTGTCGTGGTCCGATCAGAGTGTGGTGGCGTGAGGAATAAAATAATCATTTTATTAATTAATTAATAATTAGTTTTTTTTTTCAGTATCTAGAAGGATGTATTACAATCAATTATCAATGTACGTAGTTTCAATCAACACACACAAAAAATCTGTGTTGTTTTATGTTTTAAAACTGCTTACACATTGAACACAGTCCCGAAACATCTTAAAGAGAGCATGATTTGTGACTGAACCTCTCACAAGTTTCTGTTTTGCAGATCTAATATGTTGGTTTTGATTTCTGAGCTTTCACTGGGTATCCGTTTCAATAAGATTTGGTAGAAGAAAGAGATCATGAAGAGAAAGATAGTGATTAAAAATAGAATTCGTTACAGTTACGTATCAGCAAAATGTATGATGCTTAACCCTTTTTACAAATTTGGTATTTTTTTTAATCTATCAAGAAATTAAAGTATTTACCTATATCGTTTACGCTGCAGAATCAAAGCGTTCGATCCTATCAGACACTTGGAGGCAAGAATGTCAACAATGCATATTCGACAACGAAAACGTGGATGACTCAACGACTTACAGTTGTGGCGACATGGGCAATCGATGAACAACATGTGATGAATGCCAATGGCTGGAATTTGGTGCTAACCCTTCACGCGAAGAAGAATATGGATGGGGTGAAGGTTTCGCTACCAGTGGCGGATTCAGGATTTTATTTAAGGAGCGCACAAGTTCATATAAATATAATTTTAAACACATTGATATGATATTGAAATCATATAATATCACCAAAATGAACAAAATTAACTAACGGATATATAGTGACAAACATTTTTCTAAAAAAATAATATGACTACCAGCTATTCAAAATTGAAAATTTAAGGTTCAATTAGGATTTTTTTTTTCTTGAGATTTTTAGATACTAAATTACAAGTTTATATATTTATTAGACATTTTAAAAAGGAATATTAAATTTAAAATTGAAAGTTTAGATATTTGTTAGTCATAATATTAAAAACTAAGAACTAAACTTGTACTAACTCAAATTTAATTAAAAAATAATGGTAGAATAAATAACAAAACATGAAAGTTTACAGGTAAAAATGGTGTTAATGCTTTAACTTTAAAAAACTAAAAATAAACTGAACAAGACAAAATAAAAATAGAATTTAGTTTTTCTAACACACACCCACATATATATATATATGCGTATTTGAAAAAAAAAATTGTAAAAGTAAAAAAATTGCCTCCAACAGTTTTGAATTATAGTAAAATCTAAAATCTATAGTCTCTATTGTGTGTGCTTGTTTTCTTAAATAAATAATCTCTATTGGTGTTTTTCTTTTAAACTATCTCACATACTCTACAAAAGTATTAAGTATGTCATCGATTTATAAATGAGAATTTTTTTTCTAACAACTCAATTACTTTTTATTATCCTAAATTTCTTTTTTTTTCCTAAAAAATTTTCGTTTTTAGAAAGAATAAAGTTGACATGCTAGCATAGTACCACAAGAATTTGAAAATTTGGTTTTAAAGTAAAGTGAGATTTAAAAATGTATAAGTTAGGATTTGAACCCACCATACAATATGATGGAGTGTACCCCTTTACAACTTCCACTTCCTTGAAATTTCATTCTCAATGTTGATTTTTGTGTATATATTCATAGACAGTACTTAAAAATTATATTTAAGTGTTGTCTATGAACATATAAACAAAACGTTTGCGCTTGCTCAAACCCTAGGTTTGATCAAGTCAAAGCCCAATTACTCAAATCCTTTTGGCTCACTCTCTTCCCTAACCTTTCCTTATAATGCAAGTTAACCACAAATGGTTTAATTAACTTCATTTTAATCCTATTAGGGGTTAACAATCTAAAATTTATGGAAAAACAAACTAGTCCAATAATCAATCCAATCAACAATTTTATCCAATCCAACTTAATCGAAATGAAGCAACCAAGACGTAACCTAAGGAAAACTTTAATTTACAGACATTAACTACATTTGAAAAACATAGAGCATTACAAAATTGTTACAAAATTAGAACTACAGACACCAAAACCAGGTCATATTTTCTAACTATTTGAGTTTTAGCTTAAAGTTTTGAGTTTTTGAAAATTAAACCCATAAATTTTTCTTTCACCTCGGTATTTTATTCAATTTGTTATCCACTTTTTTCTACTATTTTCACAAAAACCAAGTCAAATTTTGAAAAGTACAAAAATGGAGGTTTTTTTTTTTTAAAAAAAATGACTAGAAATTTAACTATTCTGTTTTTTCAATTGAAAAATATATATGTTTATTATATATAATTCTTTAAAAATATTCCCCTGGTACCAACACTATATATGAAATTTTTATTGAGATTTTTCAAAATTGTGACAAGTGAGATTGAAATGTTGAGAAAAGACAAAAAAAAAAAAAAAAAAAAGAGAAGAAGAGATTGGGTGGGACCCACAAGCAAATTGGCCATCCAAAATGGGAAAAGGAGAGGGTGCGCCGAAAGAAGAATTTGAGTATATGCATGTGGGCTTGTTGGGTTTTCCTCCTCTCTCCGCAAATTAAGGGTATCTTATTCTATTCTACATCTACTCCCCCACCTTGCCCCACAACCCAAATTCCTTTCTTTTTCTTTTTTTCCTCTTTTTAACATTTTTAGTTTTCTATATTTAACTTTAAATTTTAATAACTAAAAATTTAGTTCTTTATACTTTAAAATTGTAAGGATTTATTTATTAAAGTTTAATAAATCTATTACCAAGTTAAATTTGTTATATGTCCAGATTGATAAACTATTTGGGAATCAAATTTATTTATAAACTATAAAATATAAGGTGTTGCGTTGTAAATTATAGCAGTCCAAACAAAGTCATCCACGTGGCGATGAGGTGGTAATCTAAGATTATTACAAAATCAACGATCCCTTAAGTACCCATCGTACAAGACATTCCTATCAAATTGCCAAGGTCAGCCAAGTAATATATCTCCAGCATGCATGGGTAACACGTCACATAGGACCTAATCTTTATACTTTTTCAAGGTAAAAGAGATCAAAGCTTGAGAAACTACCTTCATTGTTCCACTATCATTGAGCCATTGAAGCTTGTAAGGCTTAGGATGATGTTGAGTTTGAATTCGAAATTGTTTGATAAAAAACATACTTACGACATTCGTGCAACTTCCATTGTGAATAACAAGACTACAAGGCATCCCATTAACTAAACAACTTGAGTTGAAAAGGTTATCTCTTTGGTCTTCAACATCATTTTTCTTAACTTGAGCACTAAGAAGCATCCTTGTAACAAGTGTCAATTTACTCCCATCTTCTAGTTCCTCCTCACTTTCGTCAATTACTTCTTCAATTAGCTCATCTTTCTCACTTTCTTCTCCTTCGGTGACAACTTCTCTAATTCTAATAATCATGGTTCTCTTGTTTGGACAATCACGGGCAATATGTCCAATCCCTTGACATTTCCAATATTCTATGTCTCTATTCTTTTCTCGAACTTCCTTGGAGCCATCCAATTTTTCTTTACCTTTGGAGCTCTCGATCTTATCCTTTTTGTCAAACTCAACCCTTCCTTTAGGTTTGAAATCTACCTTTCCTATTTGAATTCTTTTGCCAACTAGAAGTAGATTTAGAAGAAGCATACCTCTTGAAGTGCATCTTCTCCGTAGTTAATTGCCGTTCAATTTTGACAGTGAGGTGTAGCAATTCTTTCATATCAAAGTAAGTTTGTCTATCCACTTGATTGACAAATTCTCTATTCATTCCTCCAAACAATCTTGCTATTGTATCCTCCTGGTCTTCATCAATATTGGCTCTATTCATAAGGGTTTGCATTTCCTTGTAATAGTCATCTACACTTTTGGATCCTTGTTGTAAAGAATAAAGTTTGTGCTTGAGTTCTCGAATGTAGTGCTTAGGAATGTACCTCTTCCTTATTAGGGCTTTCAATACCTACCAATTTTCAATTGGCTCTTCATAATTTCTTCTCCATTCAAGTTTCAATGATTTCCACCATACACTCGCATAACCCACAAATTCAGCTATAGCAAGCTTCCTTTGTTCACTAAAATTATGGCAATAAAAAACATGCTCGATTTTGCTCTCATATTTCAAATATTCCCCGGATCCGTCGTCCCATGAAAGGTGGGAATTGTGAGCTTCACTCCTCCTATTCCTCTTTCCTCTCCTCGTTCATTTTGGTATTCCCTTTCAATTCTTCTTTGTGGTAACATACCCCTTTCCTCTCTTCTTCCCCTTCTTCTACCTTGGCCTAACACTCTCCTTCCCTTTGGATTGTGTTAGACTAAAATAGTTTCATCATCCTCATCTTCTTCATTTTCAACTCCTTCATTCAAGACTTTCCTTTGGTGACGATTCCTTAAAGCTACCTCCATCCTATCTAACCGATCTATCAAGCTATCAATTACTTTAGTCAAACAAAAAATTGCTCCTCTTTGTGCTTCTATCCTCCTAGCTTCACTAATTTTACCATCATTTTTCACTTCTTGATTCATAGTGAACAGAATAAAAGGACCTCACAGACTCAACTCACTTTTTGTTCACTCAGGAACACTCGTGTTTACACACAAAAGGTAGGTTATTTATGAAAGTAGCTTAATAACATTATTGCGTAGGCCTATGCAGTCCTTGAAATAGTTAGCTATTCAATACAAGCAAGACAAGATTATTATGAAAGTCACCCAAAAAGAACAAGAAAGGAAAAAAATGAAATGTTTCAAATAAGAAAAGGAAAAAAAAAAACACAGTTTTCGAATGAAAATGAACAGAGAAATGAAATTGCAAATAGAAAGGTTTTAAGCAATGAATTTGACAAAATACCCTTCATAGAAATTAAAGATAAGAGGCTGATCTGAAAGAATGATGAAGGACACAAAGACAAATTCTGTAACATCCCGAGTTTTCTATCACAACCCGAGATCATTACATAAAACAAAATAAGAATTTAAAACCAGACTCTTGAAAATTTCAAATCATTTTTATGGAAGAAATTGAAGAAACACTCAAATCGACTATATGCAGAAAATCAAATGAACAAATGCATCAAACAATGTAAAACTTTTGACGTTTGGGCCTCAAGTAAAACATGCAATTTGTAAAAGCTAAAAGTACTCATGAAAACGGATCAAAACTCTAGTGGAAGCATCTGGTCATATGTTCCCAATGAGCATGGTCGCAGATTCCTTTTGTCCCTCACCGGTCTCCTTTTTTCTTAGCCTGAAAAATAAAAACACAGAAGGGTGAGTATATAAATATACTCAGTAAGGAACTCCCTCTGCTGGCCACACTAGGTAGCTGTTGATTCCTCACTTAGTCAGTACCCTATTTCACACAATTAAAAGGGTTCACAAGGAAAGCCCATATCAACCTAAATGCAAGGGTCAACCTAAGAATCTATGGGAACACATGAAAAGCAGTCTAGTGTATCATCGGACCGTGTGCCACACAATAGCGAGTCTGTCCCATTACAGAGTCTGACAAGTGATCCATAGACGGAAACAACGCCTACCCTACTTCAACATACTACACCAGTCAGTAGTAGTACTTTTATGTTCTACTCGGTCATCAAGCAAAGTACCACACACAAGCTAGTCAAAACGCACAGAGATAGTTATACCTTAGAATATAAAGACCACACAACATATATATTCTAGGTAGCATTGTGCCAGTCTTTACACATAACAACAACAAACATACTACACGTTACAAAGTCCACACAACATATATAACGTTAGTAGTATAGCGCTAGTCGTTATGCGTTGCGACAACTTTACCATATGTTACAGAGTCCACACAACATATATAACATACGTATTATTATCCCAACCATTATGCATACAAGAACCACACCTTATGTTACAAAGTCCACACAGCATATATAACGTAGGAGTCCTTGTTCAAGCATTATGCATAACCATAACTACACTTTATGTTACAAATTCCACACAACATACATAACGTTAGTAGTATAGCGCCAGTTGTTATGCATGGCGACAACTTTACCATATGTTACAAAGACACACAACATATATAACATAGGTACCACTCACATTACAAAGTCCACACAGCATATATAACGTTAGTAGTATAGCGCCAGTTGTTATGCATAATAATAATACAGTTCAGTCATGAAATTCCATAATCATTCACACACAAACAGAAAACTCAGCGGTGACCTCCCGCAACCCTAAGTTTTCATAGGTACACCATGTCGCCTGAGAGTAACACATAATTACCATATCAACAAAACAACCACTCACTTCAAAGTGTTAATGCATGAGACGAAAGAGAACTTCTTTCCTCAAATGGAGATCTCACAGCTATGCAAACAACATAGGCCCTCCGATCAAACCTAGACGTCCGACATTGAACCTCTTTTACTTATCTTATGGTTTTTTCATAGTAAGCCATAAAGACATAACACCACCTAAACTTATAGGGTTTTTCCTATAGCAACTCGTCCTAATGAATCGTCACATAACCCTTCAATCCATCTCAACATAGCTATCTCCTTCACAACTGCAAACTCTTGAGTTAGTCCCTTCGATTAACTCAACACGAAACTGATGCTAACAATTTGCTAGACCATTCTCATTCCATCTTTGCCATGCTTAACTGTTTGCCCATAGCAAACCGTAGAAGTAAAACAAGCAACAATTCAAATGGTAGTTCAGTCACACTAGCAATACCACCCAATTCAACTTATCACGTAAGGTATAACCATATGCTTATCACAGAAACCATACTTCAATGCCACACAACTTGGCATATCACATAGGTCATAACCGAGACCTTATTACAAAAGTTTCGAATCGTCAGTTTATCACACAAAACATATCATCGATTCCACTAAATAACTGTTAGCGCCCTAATAGATCTACACCTCGTGCCACACAGTCAAATGACTCAGTGGGGACGTCCATATCGACCCAATGCAAGAATCGCCCAAGCTAATCTGCGGTCCCACATTCGAGGTGTGATATGGCCAAAAGTAGAACTTAACAACTACTAAAGTCCAAATCATCTTATCCGTCTAACGCACGCATAACAGTAACATGTACCTTGCCACCCACATTGCATGTTAGTCATGTTTACAGTTTTCCCACAACAACCATAAAACGTAACAAGCAACATCACGTGAACCAACTCAGTCTCACCAAGAATGTCACACCGATCGATACAATAAACAGACCATATTCAACATAATGCCCCAAACTCAACCAACTCGTAATATCTAGCATGCATAGTTTTTACCAGTAAATTAATCATAAGATGACAACCCATCACACAGCCAGCCAAATAATTAATTTCCAATAATCTTACGTTAACTATAGTCATGAATCAAATAAGAGTATCCCTTACCTCAGTTATCGAATGAAGTCTTGGCTTGCATAAGTATCTCCTCGAACTCATTCCAACGACCGCTCGATCTCTACGAAATCCAACCCAAATCGTAGCGAAACCCGCAGTAAAACAATGCCAGAAAAACTCTCTATTTGCACACTAATGGGTATTCGAATCCTACATCAAACATCCAAAATTAATCTAAACAAAACCTTTGATTTAATCTCTACTAGGTTTTCCAAGATTCAAAACAAGACCACGAAAACTTACCCACAATCAATTGACGACGACGTCGGCAAGGCGGCAACCAAACTAACCAGCGACGCGTGAAGGATGGGACTCACGACGACGCGGTTCGAGGACAGAAATGCGAGGCAGCGACGCAGAGCATCGAATCGAAGACTGGCCGGCGCGTGAGGGGAGATGGAGCGTAGATCCACGGCTAACTGGGCGACTAGGCGACGCGGGCGGCGAAGGCTAGTGGCTGGCAGCGTCGGATCTGACGGTTGTGTCGTGCGGAGAAGACATGCACGGGTCACGGTGCGACTCGAGCGGCGTCAGATCTGGGCGCGTAGGAGAGGAGAGACGCGGGCGACGCAGGCTGTGCAAGTGGCGAGCAACGTCAACGGAGAGGCATAGGCGACCGGCAGCTCTCGAAGGCATCGAGGGGTGCGGATGTCGCGCGGTGTGGACCGACGACACGGACCGGCGGTGCACAAATACAATGTGCGGCGTGGCATGATCTGGCAGGCGACGTCGGCGTCAACGTCGGCGTCGGCGAAAAGAGGTTGCAGCGGCAAAGGGGGAGTGCGCCTTGCGCGCGGGAGAGAAAGGAAAGAGGAATAGAGAGAAAGAAAAGAAAAAGAAAGAAGAAAGACAAAAGTGAAAATAAAATAAAATAAAATAATAACAATAATTAATAACCTTATTATTATTGTTATTATTCCTTTCCTTTTCTTAACAAAATCCAATTTTGTTTCAAAAAATCAAAAGATATCAACATCCCAATCCAAAATAATCATAATTAAACCCATTTAAACTTAATTTATTTAAGATAATTAAACTAAAATTATCTTAAATTTTGGGATGTTACAAATTCAGTCATTTTCAAGGAGAAAAAAAGTGAAAGAGAAGAAGGAAGTCTAAAGATTCCAGATTTGTAAGTCTTCCACAATTAATTAGAGGAAGGTGAAAAGACACTCAAATGATCATGCAATTGTCCTAGGGAATGATAGAAAATTAGAAAGAATTAATGTAATAACTCAATTATGCAGAATTTGCCTACATATCAAGATTAATCACATAGTTGTATGAATAATTGCAAAAAAACAAATTCCTCTTCTTTTTTCTTTTCTTTTCTTTTTTTAGTTGTTTTTTATTGTTTTGTTTTTTTTTCTCAACTTCTCTTTTTTGTTTTGTTTTTTTTTAATATGCAAAATGTAATACAATGGAAATAAAATATGAAAAACAATTGGTGAAAAGACAAGAAATGATAAGATGAAATTAAAACTAGAATTAAAATATAACAAGAAAGAAAGATAGAATCTATTCTAGAGTAGGCCACAAAGATTCAACCTATGCTCTGATACCAAATGATAAGCCAATCCTAATCCTCAATTTAAAGATACAAGCTAATATGTAACAAGAACCTTTGAAACTAAGAAACTAACACCTCCTTATACTAATTGAGATCAACCAAGAGAAAGTTAGAATTAGATTACCTCTTAGATCGAAGATCTAGAAGCAAGATTTGGAAATCTTGTTCTAAATTGAGTCACTTCACAATCAAACTTGATCAAGGTTAGATTGAATGGCTCGCATGCATTCTATCACAAAAATTGCAACTTTTAAGGGAAAAGTCTCAATATGAGATTTCAAATTTCATTCATGAAAGTCTAATTCAAAATACAAGAGTAAGAGACATTATATAGTCTGGTAGAGATTCTCAAAATAAAACATTAACTAAGCTTTCCATCTTCCAACTACTATCTTTAATTCTAATCTATTAATTGCAGTCACCCTAACTAGTAAAATTAATACAAATAGAATTACAATAAAAATATGGTTTTAACTAATACATGAAGTCTTCAAAGTGTTGGATTCATGCATGCTTAATGTCTACCCCATCGTCCTCTTCAACCGAGAAAACATTGACATTCAATATTTCAAATGGTCCTTCGTCTCTTGTATTAGCATGTAGCACGTGAAATTGAGGATGACCCGACCCTATCCATTCTTGTACATGAAGAATGAATGATTGTTGAATCTTTATTGCCTTAGATCTGGTAATTGGTCCCTCTAGAACGTGTGGAATACCATGATTCTTATCAGTAAGTCTTCTTTCTCTGTAATTTATTAGAAAAACATGCTTAACCTTTAAATTTACAGTAATTTGTTTTTCTATTTTGTTAATTTAACTTGATTTTAAATTTTTCCAAATTAAAGTTGAGAATGGTCCTGTAAGTTTTTCGTTGCGAAGGGTTCTTATCCCCTTCACTTTTGAGACTAAAATCACTAATTTTGCACGAGCAAAATCAAAGCACTTGTGACCTGAATTTAAGTATAAATAGGGTGTCTTGCATCTCTAAATTGTGACAGCTCCTGCTTACCGAATTTTGTGTTGCTGCTTGTGAGGACACCTGTCTTGCACTTGTTAAGCACTTAGTCAACGCATCAACCTCATACCTTGAACGCATAGTTCTGACCTTAAAGCCTAAATATCTTCTCTTGCCACAAAGCTCATGACACTACCATTGTTTAATTCTTGTCTAGCCACACAACCGCTTTTCAACGCCTAGGTATGTCTTCATTAAGCTCTAAGAGGTTAGTTTGGCTTCCTTTGGCTTTCTTGGATACATAACCATAGCGTCAACACCTTCACAACACTTACCTTATAGTCTTACGCACAGTCTCTTAGGCAATCTATCATGGGCGCATAGCACAACTCAATGGCCTTCCTTGCCGCCAATAGAGGTTATTTAACAAAGGCTGGCTACGTGTACATCCTCATGCCCACACAGGCTCTTGGCTCATAACAATGACACTTCTTACCTAACAACACTTAACTACTTTGCTGCATAACCCTTCTTTTACTTGCTTATTCCTCTCATCTCATAATTCCTCAACATTAAATTATTTCTCTAAATCTCAATCTTCTCTTTCTTCCATCTTTTCCTCTCAGCTTAACATACTTATCTTTCCAACACTTTGTCCTCATAACAAGAAAACTCCACTCCTTTCACCAACATAAGGAAATAGCAAGTCTAGGGTTTACAAAGACCATAAGTCAAACCATTTAAAATAAAATTTTTGCAGAGAAAATCTTATTCTTTCTAATCATCGACATCTTTGATTTGTTGTTTCGTTAGATTTGTTTGTGAGACAGCTGACTTCTCCATGGTGCAAGCATCAATAACTTTCTTCAAAGTGAGGAAGAACATCATCTTTTGCTTCAAATGTTTGAAGTGTACCCATTTGAACTGGAAATGCAATTTAGATTTGAAATAGTAAATAGATCCAATTTACTGTATTTATTTAGTTATATCTGTAGTCTTAACTAAATATGTAACTCAGAATGATTAGGGTGAGAATATAGAACACACAAAATTGTTAACCCAGTTTAGTGGATACCACTTACGACTGGGGGCACTTATGCCTTATAAAAACAATGCTTCAATATAAACAAAAGTTTGAAAGTTTACAATCAAGTGAGATAGTGTTGTTCAAATCTAAACCCTCAATTTAGAATAACATACTTTAAGTAACAGTTTCAACCTACGATACTTATGTATCTCTAGAATCTAGGCTCCCCTCGATTGATGAAAATAGATACTTCCTTGAGATAGGCTCCCCCTATCTAATAGAATACAGGCCCCACCTATTTTAACACTTGATGTATAATTAGGTTTTCCCTAATTCTTACTCCTCTTGCAACGCAAGTTCTTCACACTGTCAATGACTGAACAGATGACTTTGTATGCAAATGAATATTACAGAACACTTCAGCTTTGTAGTTACGTCAGCAACAAACAAAATCACAAAGCACAAAACAATAGCAATAATATCTTGACTTCGACTTTAGTGTAGATCACAAGAACTTGATGATATTCAATATATAAGAGTCTTCTTAATCATAAAGTTTAATAGCCTGATAATATGGAAATATTAAAGTTCCAGCAACATACCACTTGAGAGAATTAGTCTTCAGTCTTTCTTCACTTGTTATAATCTTATTGCATACTTTCTTCAACAATAGTTCACCTATTTATAGGTCTTCAAAAGATATTCCTAATACTATATGGAATTTTAAAACAACCAATTATCTTTTGTAAAGATAATAAGAAATTCCTAATAGGACAAGGTAATCTTCCTCTTTTTAAGGAGATAAAACTAAATCTTCTTGAATCTTATATTTTAAATACATATAAGATAATTGAGAAAAAAAATATTATTTTAGCCAAATAATAATAACAAGATTAGTGGAAAAAATGTTGTTCTTTGTTGATACAACCATCATGAATAACGACAGAAGAAAAACGTCTTAAAATTATTGAATACCGGTGGAAGCTTAAAAATCAGAACCAATATACAAGATCTATAAAATAGAAACTTGTGAGAGGTTGAGTCGCGGATCACATTCTCTTTAAGACATTTTGCGGCTTTGTCCAATGTGTAAGAAGTTAAAAAAGAATGACATAGTGTCTCCAGGATAAGACCACATCCTATCTGTCTTGATCGAAACTTCACTGATAATCGATCAGAATACTTACACCCTTCTAGACTGGGTTCCTGCTCGAAAGGCAGAAAAGACAAAAAAAAATTAAAAGAGCTATTACTTTTTATTTGTTTTTCTGATGAACAAAAAATAAAAGCCATTAATGAACATGTATAACGGGCACAAAATAAAAATAATTAATGATTAATTAATTAATAAAAATATTTAATTAATTTTATTCCTCACCACACCCTGCCCGTCGGACAGTGGCGATACGTGTATGTGGAAAGATCATCAAATCCTCATTTTTCTTTCTCCCCACCCTTTAAAACTTGGGTGTCCCTACGACTCTTTATATAGGACTTACTCATGTTAAACCTACTCTCAGTTAGAATAAACCTTATTAGTCATTAATTATAACTATATATTATCTCATATTCAAATGAGTTAGTTTCAAATGTAGGAAAATTAGCCAACTTATTTACAAATATATCGATAGACGGTGACATTTTGCTATATTTGTAAATATTTTTCATAGTTTTGTCATTTAAAACAATCATCCTATTAAAATTATAATTATAATTATCCATGTTAAATCTCAAATATTAAAATGATTACATATTTTAATAATATTCAAATATGTTAACTTTTAATTTGAATCTCATTTAAATTAAATAATTAATTATTTGAATATTATTTAAATAAATAAATTCTCCATATTATATACTTTGTGATTTGAATCTCATTTAAATAAACTTTATAATAATGTATGTTAATAATTTTTTTATTAATTTTATCTGAGACAATTTTTTTCTTCACAACATATTGTCTTCAAGCAAAACACTTTAGGACAAACTGTGTTCATGGATGTAATCATCATCATTATAAGCAAGTCGACCCTTTCATGAGTTGTTCATCAATACAGTTGGATCAAAAGTCCATTTTACCCATATAATTATCTCTATCTCCTCAAGTATCAATGTTTCTCTAATGGATATTTGTTTATGGTCTAACCATAGACTAAGCCCCTCTCGAGCCAATGAGAGAATGGCTCTTTTGTTCAATTTCCTCTTATGAAATTATGTTTCCATCTCCCTATTTGGCCAAGTCTAAAAAATGGTAGTTATATTGAGTCGACAACTCGAGCCACTCTCAGTTGCACCCGTACAAATTAAAGGGTGAGCATATAAGAGTTCAAGCGAGATTTATTATTTTGCATTGTCTTATACAAACCTTTTGTATAAGACGATGCCTCCACATGAACGATTTGAACGATTTATATTGAGTCGCAAGTAATAATCATACTCACATGCCTCCACATGAACGACTTGAATCAAACCATTTGCAACAATTACAAAGCGGATCGTATCCAAAGTTTCACCAGGATAAAGTTTCAAACTTTATCCATAAATAAAGATTCTTTAGGTTATTACTTGGACATGATCCACCTAAAAGTCAACTACATATCATTCAAGATTATATCTAAGAACCTTGTATTTTTACCATGTTGAATAATGTTATACGAAACACATAATGTTATTTTATTAAAATAATAAATAGTTTATTTTAAAAAAAACTAAAATCTTTAGGGCATAAACCCTAACAATCTCCCACTTGCACTACCATTCAAGAAGAATATATGAAGAATTTAAATCGGATTCAAAGAAGCAAAATCACTAGATAATGTCATTCAAGACAGTTCTCAATAATCTACATTGGTTTGCTCTAAAAAATTAGAAAGAACGTACTTAGACATCTCTATAGATAAACAATGTGGAAAGAAGAACATCTGATCGATGGATTACAACCCAATATAATAAACTCTTAAGCTATGAGATGGGAAAAAAAAATAATTAGTTGGTGGTTGCCTTTTCCATGTTTTTTCCTTAAAAATCAAAGCAATACTTAAAAAAAGTTTCCCAAGCGCCACATTACGAGGTAGAAGATTACGTGGTCAATGTCTTTCATCCCTTCGTCGAGAGCGTTGTGTCGCAACGCATAGGGAAGCCTTGCAGCGTTGCATCTTTCACGCAAATGCATCTGTATTGTAGCACCCCTATTCTGTACAAATTTGGTGCATGTTATCTTGGAGCACAATGCAGATCACCTGACATGGCGTTGTTGCGCTCTCTTCAGAGGCAAAATGGTCATTTTGCTTCTAACTATTGTTGAGGGCTCCGTTTTGAACCAAATTGCCTCTGGAACGTCTTGATGGTCTCCTTCGCTCATTTATCTGTGAAAACACTCATTAAAACATTAAATTCCTAAGAACTAACATAATTAAAATGGGAATAAATAGCTCTTTTGGAGAGATTTTATCCATCCACTCCTTTTTCACCCATATTTTTATCCTATGTCAAATTTTTACTTTCCTAAGGGGTACTTTTGTCCTTTTCTACTCTAGTTAGCTCATTCGGGTCCAATCACAATTCCTTCAAATTAGACAAATAAACCATAGAAAAACATATTTAAGCAATAAAGCTAACCAAAATCCAAACCTATGAAAGTACTTTTTAAGTGCTTTTCATTTGATTTTCATCACCAATCTCTAAAGGATCCTTCTTTTTTTCTTTTTCTTTTTTTTTATAAACCCCTATATTTTAGAATTTCAAGTAGTTCCTTTAAGATCTTAACCTCCACGTCATACCCTCTTTCGATTTACCAACTTAATCAAGAGAGGATGCGACGCTGAGTGAAGTGCCAACATCCCTAATTGGGGCGACACTTAATGCATAGGGTGAACTTTCGAACAATGCTAAACTTAATACTTTACATAAAAAGTTAATATGATTCGTTGTTTCATGCTTAATGCTCACACTGACTTTTAGTTATATGGAGAAAACAAGTTAACAAACTCCAAACACATACTTTCACTATTACACACTTTGTATAGTTGTAGTCTAGATGAGTGAAACTCGTTAGTTCTCATCGCAATGGATCATAAATACAACGATTTTATTGATATCTAGTATGCAGTACAACTTCAAGATACTAACAAAGTTTAGACAATAAATGCTTTAATACAATACTTTTGACAAACGGGTTATGTCATCAAACATACAATGGAATGAACTATGCGACAAGAAACCCAAGACTTCACGTGGCGAGGCAAGCAACAACAACTGTTGGCACCTAGAACTCTTTGTTACACTCTCAACCACTTGTGTGGACAATCGCACTCCCAGTGTTGAAGTGGACAATGCTCCCACATTTAGTTGCTTTGACTTTGAATCAGAGGTGAAAAAAATGACACACACAACTATATCAATTGGTGGACAAACTCACACCAACTTTTGTTTTCTAGGCGAATGCATCTCAATGCTTGGTTGCCTTTTACTCACATGTGCTCACGTAGTTCAGCTTATAGAACCGGATATTAGCACCGATGGTTTGAAAACATTTTGTCGAAACATCATTTTGAAAGAAACAATTTAGGATTTTCACACACATGTTTTTTATAAAAAAAAAAAACATTTGAATAACATCACAATATAAAACATAACATAAATGAATCAACATTTTAAAAAACACTTAGTTTTTGAAGGGTTACTCACAAACTTTATGCCTTTCTTCCAACACTTCTCTTCCTTCTTGCTACACCTCAACACCTCCTTAGTCCTTCAATACTTCAACAACAACTTGTTCCCTTCTTAAATCCCCAACCTAGCTCTTTCACATGTGAGAGTATTCCTCTATTTATAATTTTTCAAGAGAAGATTAGTCACCACTTCTTATCTCAATCTTCTGCCACATCCAACTAATCCTTAACGCATGTCACTTTCTAAGTTTATTCAACTTCTAGTCTTGTCCTTACTTTGCAACCTCAAAATAAACTTACTTGATTGCACACCATGTATCCCCCTTTCTACCTACCACCACGCATCCCACCTAACAGTTGTGACAATCTCAATGCCCCTTTCAAGATCTCAACGCCTCATACTTGTAAACGTCTTAAAACTTTGCAACGCATCTTTTCTCGATGCCTAGTACTCCGCCTAATTCAAAAACTTATTTCCTTAAGTCCTTGTTGTCACCACCTTCTCAATGCTTACTTCTACACTAACTTCTTATTCTTATTACTTTAGAAAAAAACTACTTCCATCTTTCTAATTTCTCTTACCACCTGAACGTCTATCTCTCTTCAAGCATTTTCAACTTCCATTCCTCTTAAATTACCGTCTTGTCCTCTACGTCCATTCTCAATGAAAAGTGGGTGTTACAAATTCTCCATTCCTTTAGGAATTTCGTCCCACAAATTCTACTTTCTATTTATCCTTCTCGGAGCTTTCACCACCAACCATTGAAGTCTTAGGTAGCTGATAAACATATTGGGATTTTATTCTTTGCTTTTCTTTTTTATCTTGTTGCATCTTCTGTTCTTTTGATAATATTCTTCTTTCTGGAATTATAACAGATGACTGGTCTAAAAAACTATTGCACCAAAGCCTTTTATCATATACTTGGCACTAAGATTTTTGCTTATTATTTTGATAAGATTCTAATTTAACTTTTGAAGCTCCATTTAAACTTCACTTAAACCTTTTCTTACTAAAACTTTCTACCACTACACCCTTATCTTTTTCCTTTTTGTCTTGCTACGAATTTGAGATGTTACTTGTTTCTTCTTTCTTGTCCTTCTCTAAACTCATTTAAACTCCAAACGTTGTCTCAACCAGCTTTGAAAATTCATACCATGCAGCATTCGCTATCACTGGGGTACGAATTTTCATCCTCAATCCTTCCTTAAATCTTCTACACATATCCCTTTCATCTGCCACCATAGTCAACGCATACTTGGACAACTCAATAAACTTGTTTCCATACTCTGCTACCGTTAAACTTTCTTGCATCAACTGTCAAAACTCATTCTTTTTCCCATCGCAAAATGATTGTGTGTAGTACTTATTATTAAACGTTTCTTTAAATTTCTCCCAACTGAAAACGTACTAATTTGTTGGCCTACTTTCTTCAAGCATCCACCAATCCCCAACGCCCTTTGGGAGCAAGAATGTGGCCAAGTCCACTTTCTAATTTTTTTTGACAACACATTACCCTAAAACACTTTTCTACCACCCTTAGCCAACCTTCAATCTGGGTTGGGTCCAATGTTTCAGTGAAAGTTTTTGCTCCTATAGCTATTAGGCACTCAACTTCAATCTTCTTTTTAGAGTCCTCATGCCTCCCACTCAATCCATCTATTAGTCTTTGAGTCACCATATCCAATAACTCTTTATCTATCTCTCTTTCCACTCACAGATTAACAAATTGTACATTCGAGTGCATGGTAGGTTCACTGGTAGCTCCACGAGTTCTTTCTGCAGGTCGCCTATGTGCTATGCTTGATGTAACATCCCTCCTAAGATGTAGCAGCGTATGACACTTTATTGGCCAATGCACAACTTTATCCTAAATGCAAGATCATACAACTCACTCATAAGTTTCGCAAAACCTTTATGCTCTAATACCAAACTGTCACACCTCCTACTGATTTACCAACTCAACTGAGAGAGGATGTTGCTGGAGAGTGAAATTTCAACATTCTTAATTGGAGTGACACTCGACACCGCGGGTGAACCTTCCAACAATGCTCAACTTAAAGACTTTACGTACTTACAAAGTTAATATGATTTAAAGCTTCGTGTTTAATGCTCGCAATGAGTTCTAGTTATATGGAGAAAACAAGTTAACAAACTCCAAACACGCAATTTCACTAGTTTACACACTTTATATAGTGGTAGTCTAGATTAGTAAAACTCATTGGTTCACATCTCAATGGGTCACAAATGGAGTACGATCATACATCAGTTTTATTAATATTTAGTATTCACTACAACTTTAAGATACTAACAATGTTTAGACACTAAATGCTTTATTAAAATACTTTTAACAAACTTGCTATGTCATCCTACATACAAAGGAATGAACTAGGCAACAAAATACCCAAGACTTCTCGCGACGAGAAAAATAGCAACTTCCATTAGCACCTGGAACTTTTTGCTACGTGGGGGAACATTTTAAAAGTGTAAGCCAAAGGCCTAGTAAGTGACATCTTTTTAAAGCATTTGATAAAATCTAATTTTTCAACACATGAAAAAATAAATTTTTTGGAAAATAATTCTCTTGCTTAGGCAATCATTTGGTAATGAGTCGTTCTATAACCGCTGAACACAAAAACCTCACCGATCTTATCTCAGTCACCTATTATGCAGACACCTCTTAACGCTCCCATAACCTAAATGTCAAAACATACTCTACATTTCCTGCCACTAGTGTGGGCAACTCACACTCCGAGCGCTGAAGTGAACAACACTGAGACATTAAGTTGCTTCGGCTTCTAGCCTCGTGTGGGCAAACTCACACACTTAGTTGTATCGGTTGGTGGGCAAACTCACACCAACTACTTTTACCTCGACAAACACATCAATGTCTGGCTTCCTCTTACTCACATGTGCACACATAGCTCAACTTATAGAATCGGGTATCAACACTGATGGTTTAAAAACATTTTGTCAAAGCACATTTCCAAAGAAACATTTTAGCAATTTCACAAACAAGTTTTAAAAAGAAACATTTCAATAAGATTACAATATAAAACATAACATGAATGAATCAACATTTTAAAAAACACTTAGTTTTTTAAGGGTCGCTCATAAATTCTATGTCTTTTTTCCAACTCTTCTTTTCCTTCTTACTGCATCTCAATGCCACCTCGGCCCTTTAGTGCTTCAGCAACATTTTGTTCCTTTTTTAAATCCTAAACCCCTTTCAAATGTGATGATATTTTCTTTATTTATAATTTTTTAATACCAGATTAGTCACCACTTCTTATCTTAATCTTCTGTCACCTCCTACTAATCCTTAACGCATGAAACTTTCTAAGTTTATTTAACTTCTAATTCCGTCCTGACTTTGCCACCTCAAAATAAACATACTTAACTGCACTCCACATGTCTTACTTCCTACCTACCACCATGCATTCCACCTAACATCTTTGACAATCTCAAGGCCCCTTTCAAGATCTTAAGGTCTCGTACTTGTCAACGTCTTAAAACTTCTGAATGCATCTTTTCTCGATGTCTAGTACTTTGCCTACCTCAAAAACTTATTTTCTTAAGAACTTTTTGTCACCACCTTCTCGACGCTTACTTCTACACTAACTTATTATTCTTATTACTTTAACAAACTACTTCCATCTTTCCAACTTCTCCTTCCTCCTGAGCGTCTATTCGTCTTGAAGCATCTACAACTCTCATTCCTCTTAATTCCCAACCTCTTTCCTCGTGTCCATTCTCAACGCAAAGTGGGTGTTACACCACAACAAAGAAAATATGCATGTGAGATATGTTCTTTGATTTATAAATGTCATAAGCTCAATGCCATCTTTCTCAACACCAATATGCATTAACCTCACACATGTCAATTCTAAAGAGAGATAAAGAGCAATGAGGAAGAAGAGAGGAGGGTGTAGGGATATTTGAAGTTGCATAAAGCAGGGGAAATATGATAGATATATGCTTTTATTAGTAGATTTATGGTATGTTTGAATTGATTTTCAAAGTACTTAATAATACTTATTTTACACTAAGAAATACTTAGTTTAACCACCTAAAAAGTTAATCCAAGTAAAACTTGAATTTGTGCATATAAAGATTCAAGGCATAAATAATGTGTGAAAAGTTTGGCTATGGGTTCTAGCCTCCTTACAATATGTATGGAATAAGATGCTTTTGCAAGCAATTTGGTCATTATTAATTGAGTGTGCGTGACAATTTTTGGATAAAGGCAATAGTGGAGGCTTAAATTATAACAATTTGTAGAAGATTGATTGTGGAGATTTAATTCTATTATTATTATTTGACCAAGTGGGGAGAGACATTGAATACATGACTTTCTTGTTAAAGACATATGTTGAGATGGAACAAGACGATTGGATTTTAAATAATCAAAATGTGATGATAGAATGCAAAAATACAATTTAAATCGTAGAGAATTAAGGAACCAATATGTGAAAATGAGAAGTAAATACAAATAAAACCAAAGCAGAAGAGAATGATTCTCAATTTTGATGTGATTCTCACAATTGAAAAGTAATTCTCTATTGACTTTATGTATTTAGTAAGCAATAGGATTTTTGACTAATAGATTATTCTTTTTTCTTATTATAAGTCTAAAATATATTTTGCTTATTATATAATATTTCAAAAAAGGTAGGAAAAAAATCACCTTTAATTTCAATTTCATTATCTATGTTTCTTTCCCTCTTAGGTGATGAGTTCCATGCATAGGAATGTTAACTTATCATTCATTTTAGAGGTAACGTGTTTGAGAAGCAACCTCCTTTTTCTTATTTTTATTTTTCAAAACTTTGAAAAACTATCATTGTTTGTTTGGCTACATAAATATCCATAATTACATAATAAATAACACCTCTAAAACAAATCAATTAAACAATAATAACTTAATTCTATACTTAAATTACTAATATCATCCTCAATTCTCATCTAAAACACAATTACTTTTCACTGATATATCAAACAATTGAAAAATATTAACGTGTGGTTTAGGCCTCTAACTTCAATTGACTTGGATATTTAGGTTTTTAATAGTATAACAGAATTCTTTTTCTAGTTATACAAAATGGAATTTTTTTTTAATAATGTTTTTTTAATAATTATTGTCAAATTTAGGTGAGGAGGTTTGAAAATATCAAAAATAGGGTAGCAGAGTCGTGGACGGAGTACACGACTTCAAGAAGCCGTGGACCCCGTCCACGACTCCCCTGACGTGTCTGCAGGCTTGGCAGCAAGGTGGCAGGAAAGACGGTCAAACTGCCACCCTGCAAACAGTTCAAGAGAGTCGTGGACGGGGTCCACGACTTCAAAAGAGAGTCCCTATAAATAGCCCGTCTCCCCCTCATTTTTCCACGTCCCTCTACTCTCAAATTCATTCTCCCATTTTCCAACTCCCATATCCCCCCACTCTCCCCCTTATTTTCCAATTCCCAAATCCCCCGCTCTCCCCCTTATTTTTCAACTCCCAAATCCCCACTCTCCCATCAATTTCGATTTCTCACTTTCCTTTAATTTTCTCCAATTTCCCACTCTCCCATCATTTTACCTTCATCAAATCCAAAATTTTTTTTTTTGCTGTCGTTTTATTTTTACGGTATGAATTTATTTGATTATTTTTTATGTATTTCAATTTACAAAATATTAATATTAAATTTTAACAGTTTTTTATGTTGTTGTAGGAGCAATTTATCTTCCGTCATTCGTCGCTCCCACCATCGTCGTCGGTGCCGTCTAAGGTATTAATATATTTTGTTTGTTTTTTATTTTTATTAATATGCATGTATATGTTTTTTTTTATTATTAATATGCATGTATAGGTTTTTTATTTTTATTAATATGCATGTATATGTTTTTTTATTTTTATTAATATGCATATATATCTTTTTGGAATTCTTATTAATATGCATTCATATGTTTATTTATTCTTATTAATATGCATATATAGGTTTTTTTATTCTTATTAATATGCATATTAATCTTTGTATTATTATGTATTTAATATGCATGTATATGTTTTTTTATTAATGTAATTATTTTGCATGTAATTAATATGTATTTAATATGCATGTATTGTTTTATGCATGC
>JBBPDJ010000023.1:10249499-10262059 GCA_037974625.1 Cucumis cinereus
TAATTGGGATCACTTAGTTAAAAAGTTTCATTAATTTGTAAAAACCCTATTCACCCCCCTCTAGGGTTGCCATACCGTTCCTACAGCGAAGATGAGGAAGATGAAGTTGCGAGATGCGGGATACCTGATGCTGCGAATATGAGAAAGATTGAGCTGAGAGATGCGCGATACTACGAATATGAGAAAGTTTAAGCTGAGACATGCGCGATACCTATGCTGCGAATATGAGATCAATTGAGCTGAGAGATGTGTGCGTGGAAAACCATGAAATAGTCGTCGTCGCAATACCAAAATAAGAAGGGGTAATTTTGGTATTTGTTATTTTGAAGATGTGCTTTTTTTTTCTATAAGTTGTAAATCTTTTCATTTTTTTTTCTATTTTTGACATTTTCCCATTTAATTTTAAATATAATACAATTAAATCTCACAGATTATGGTGATTATTTCACCTGATTACTATTTGGGGATTCAATATGGAAAAGTGGATTATATATTTAATTTTAAATATAATACAATCAATTGAAAATCAAACCGTAATTTGAATTTATCCTAAGATTATGATATTTGTTTAAACGAATTGATAATTACTTAATCAAATCCCTGAAGATATTTTGTTAATTACGGTTTTCAAATCCCTAAGATATTTTGTTAATGATTAAACTATTTAAGTTTAAAACTCGTTTTGGAATATCTTTTTACCTTTTATTTGTATCTTTAATTAAAGTAATCTAATATTTAAACTATTTAAATTTAAAAATTCTTTTGGAATATATTTTTACCTATATCATCCCAAAATATTAAAATAATTTTAATTTTGTAATTATCTTAATTATTTTATGTAAAGGTTGAATTTATTTTGTGGTTAATTTTGAATTTGAGATGTTAATTATTTATTTTAGAAGATTTGGAGAAAATAAGAGATATTGGATTTTGGTAGATTTTTGTTTAAGAAATTATATATATATATATATATATATATTTAATTTGAAGAGTGATAATTGGTGAGAAAAATATATAATTATGTATTTCGGTGTTTTGAAGGGTAATGAGAAGTATGTGCACTAGTTGCAATTACCTGTATTTTATTTGGAAAGAATCTTTGAATCGATTTAGATTTAGTTAGATTTATTATGTTTTTAAATAAAAATTTAATTAAGTTTATTTGATATTGAACTATAATGTAATAAAATCCGGTAAAATTATGGTAATTGATTAAACAAACATTTAATTAAGAATTACAACCAATAAGTAACTGGAAAGGGGAAATCTCGTGAAATACATGATATTTTACCGTAATTTGTTAGACAAAATAACATAATGAATCTGTTAAGGAATCCGTAATTTGTGAGACAAAATCGACAATCTAACTGTATTTATCTATTTTTATTGAATCTATTATCATTCAATCTATATATATTAATATTAAATATATTTTATTAATTATTTGTTTTATTATATATTGGCAATCTAATATTTAAACTATTTAAATTTAAATTTAAAATTCGTTTTGAAATATATTTTTAATTTTTATTTGTATCTTTAATTAAAGTAATCTAATATTTAAACTATTTAAATTTAAAATTCATTTTGAAATATCTTTTCACCCGTAACGTTCTATCCATATAATTTTAATTTTGTAATTATTTTAATTATCTTATGAAAATGTTGAATTTATTTGGTTGTTTTTTGGATTTGGGATGTTATTTTTTTATTTTACAAGATTTGGAGAAAATAAGAAATATTGGATTTGATGGATTTTGTTTAAGAAATTATAGTTATATATATATATATATATATAACCCTAAACCCTAAACCCTAAACCTTATATATATATATATATATATAGCTATATGTATTTATATATAGTTATATGTATTTATTTAATTTGAGGAGTGATAATGAGTGAGAAAATGATCTAATTATGTATTTGGTATGAGGTGAAGTATTAATTGGTGGAAAAAAGATTAAGGAAAGAGAAAGAAGTTGATTGATTGAAGAAAGAGAAAATATTTAATTGTTTTGAAAAAAGGAAATTGATCGAAGTATTATTATTATTATTATTTATTAGGGTTATATTGTGTGCAAATTTAAGAAAAAAAGGGTTTCTTCAATCTTCCTCTTCACGTGTGGAGTGTCGCCGGCAACAATCCCATCCCTTTGTTTTTTTTTCGTCTGCCGCACGCATTCCGTTCCTCCACTCAGTTTTCGTCAAAGAGCGTCTGACGTTGTAAAGCCACGCCAACGACGTTGTCGAAGAGCCCTTGTGTCGCGCGACGCACGTCTCTGGTCGTCCCTCCCTTTGCGTGACGTTGCACTGCCAAGCTTAGATCCGAGCAGCACCGTCCATTCCAGCTGTGCCAGCTCCTTTGCGTCTACGTTCTTTGCCCATTGCGAATTCCAGTCGCTACCGCGACATCTTTCCTCTGCCCAATTGCGCCGCCCCTCACCGACGACGTCACGTCGTTGGATTCCGCCCAGATGAATTTGGGACAGTGTGACATTTGATGGTTTGTAGGTTGTAGTATTATAATGAGTGAGTGTTTGGAAAGTGTGATTCAATGATTGTGTATTCTAAATTTTGGAGAGATTGTATTTGAAGTGTTGATGGGTTATTGATAGTAAAAGCAGTTTAGACCAATTTGTAACTTTTATTTTTTTTTAATTTTTACGTTTTTGCTATTTCAATAATTTATTTTATTTTTTGCTATTTGTCTAAAATAAACCTTAATATTTGTTATTTATCTAGTCGACCTTTGAATAATTGGGTTACAATCCATTAAGCCCAACAAAAGAAAGAAAATAGTTGGGGTGTATTGGGTTTTAAGTACATAATAGTTTAGTTTTTTATAAAAACTGAATTCTCTTATATTAATAAAAACTGAATCTAATATAGACAAAAAAGAAATCAAACAATATTTTTGAAAATACATTATTTTTCTAAAAAACCATATTTTAATACTTAATCCCATTTTAAACATTTAAATCTAAATTAAAACATTTGCCCAATTACTTTTGGCTCTACGCTAACGGTGAACTCTCTTATCGTACCACTCGACGTTTCCGTCATTCCCCAAACTTGCGTGCGACGGCAAAAACCTTCGACGTCTTGTAGCAGCTTGACCTCGCTAGCGGCAGACAACCAATCTGTCCAACGCCGACGAGATTCTCGACGGCGCTCCGAACTCCCTTTTCAGAAGCGCCTACAAAAAGGTACTTATGTTCAATATATATTTTCAAGCTTCAAACTTCTTCACCAAGTGCAACTTTCACTTCAAGCACCTCCTTTTTATTCGTTGCATCCACGACATTGGCCATTATTCATCCAATCAGCTTCTAAGTGAGTTATCTAAAAATGGTCGACTTGATGAAGCGCGTAAGTTGTTTGATCAAATGCCTTATCGGAATAAGTACACATGGAATGTTATGATTTCTGCTTATGCCAATTTAGGATATTTAGCTGAGGCTCGGAAGCTCTTCAATGCAACTCCAACTAAAGATTCTATCACTTGGTCTTCCCTGGTATCCGGATATTGCAAAAATGGGTGTGAAGTTGAAGGAATGAGGCTGTTCAACCAAATGTGGAGTGATGGGCAGAAGCCAAGTCAATACACGTTGGGCAGTGTTCTAAGAGCATGTTCAACTTTGGGTTCGCTCCATAGTGGCAAAATGATTCATTGCTATGTAATAAAGATCCAATTAGAACCGAATATATTTGTTGCAACTGGTCTTGTTGACATGTATTCCAAGTGTAAGTGTCTTCTGGAGGCTGAATACCTCTTCTTTTCACTGCCTGATACGAAAAACTATGTTCAATGGACTGCTATGCTCACTGGATATGCTCAAAATGGCGAGAGTTTGAAGGCTATTCAGTGTTTTAAGGAGATGAGAATTCAGGGAATGGAGTCTAACCATTTCACATTTCCCAGCATATTGACAGCATGTACAGCAATTTCAGCTTATGCTTTCGGTCGTCAAGTACATGGATGTATTATTTGCAGTGGCTTTGGTCCTAATGTATATGTTCAAAGTGCATTAGTTGATATGTATGCCAAATGTGGAGATTTGGTTAGTGCGAGAACGATATTGAATACCATGGAAACTGATGATGTTGTGTGTTGGAACTCGATGATTGTTGGGTGTGTAACACATGGATACATGGAGGAAGCTCTAGTTTTGTTCCATAAGATGCATAATCGGGATATATGGATTGATGATTTCACATATCCGTCTGTTTTGAAATCTTTGGCTTCTTGTGAGGACCTGAAAATTGGAGAATCAGTTCATTCGCTGATTATTAAAACTGGTTTTGATGCTTGCAAAACGGTGAGCAATGCACTTGTTGACATGTATGCTAAACAAGGAAACTTGAGTTGTGCATTGGACGTTTTCAATAAGATATTAGATAAAGATGTAATATCGTGGACTTCCTTGGTCACAGGATATGTTCACAATGGCTTCCACGAAAAGGCTCTCAAGTTATTTTGTGACATGAGAATTGCTAGGGTTGAACTTGATCAATTTGTAGTTGCCTGTGTTTTTAGTGCATGTGCTGAACTAACAGTTTTAGAGTTTGGTCAACAGGTTCATGCAAACTTTATCAAATCTAGTGTTGGTTCATTGTTGTCTGCCGAAAACTCTCTCATAACAATGTATGCCAAATGTGGATGCTTAGAAGATGCAATTAGAGTCTTTGACTCAATGGAAACTCGAAGTGTCATATCATGGACTGCCATAATAGTTGGTCATGCACAAAATGGGAGAGGAAATGAGTCTCTTCATTTTTATGATCAAATGATAATTGATGGCATAAAGCCAGATGCTGTTACTTTTATTGGTTTATTATTTGCTTGCAGCCATGCAGGTCTCGTGGAAACTGGTCAATCTTACTTTGAATCAATGGAAAAAGTTTATGGAATAAAGCCAGCTTCTGATCATTATGCTTGCATGATTGATCTACTGGGACGTGCTGGAAAACTTAATGAGGCAGAGCATTTATTGAACCAAATGGACGTGGAACCCGATGCTACCATATGGAAGTCATTACTTTCTGCATGTAGGGTTCATGGCAATTTAGAACTTGGAGAAAGGGCTGGAAAAAACCTCATTAAATTGGAACCTTTGAATTCTTTGCCTTACGTTTTATTGTCCAATATGTTTTCTGTTGCTGGTAGATGGGAAGATGCAGCCCATATTCGTAGAGCAATGAAAACAATGGGTATTAACAAGGAACCCGGATATAGTTGGATTGAAATGAAGAGCCAAGTGCATAAATTTATATCTGAAGATAGAAGCCATCCTTTAACGGCGGAAATATATTCAAAGATTGATGAAATGATGATATTAATAAAGGAAGCTGGACATGTTCCAGATATGAACTTTGCATTACGTGACATGGATGAAGAGGCTAAAGAACGTAGTCTAGCATATCATAGTGAGAAGTTGGCTGTTGCATTTGGTCTTCTCACAATTGCGAAAGGAGCACCGATTCGAATTTTCAAGAATCTTAGAGTATGTGGGGACTGCCACTCAGCAATGAAATATATATCTAGCGTTTTTAAGCGGCATATTATTTTGAGAGATTTAAATTGTTTCCATCACTTTATAGAGGGGAAATGTTCTTGTGGAGACTTCTGGTAGGTAGGGTGTTCAGCTTCTTGATTTACGTAGCTTTATTGATCCACCTTGGAGAATGAAACACCTAATTGCTTGGAGTTATTCTATTGGCACAACCCAAGCAAGATAAGAATGGTGGTAGTCATTTCCCAGGCACGTGAATTAACTCTATATTCTTATCGAAGAGTAACAGTTATGTTTTTTGGCTCTCTTTGTTCTCTACTGCTGAAGGAGATACAAATTCCATTCAATCAACATTGACATCTGCAACATCCCAAATTTAAGGTAATTTTATTTCTAATTATCTTAAATAAATTGAGTATAAGTTGGCTATTTGATATTTAATTTGATTGGTAATGTTAATTATTTAATATGGTTAAGAAATTAAATATATATATATATATATGGGTATATATATTTAATTGAATTTGTGAAAGGATGGAAGTTAATGAGGAGAGAGAGAAGATTTGATTTATTTGGGGAAAAGAGGAAATTTTGGAGTTTAAAAATATATATTTGACATGTATCCATTGGGATCTATTGTTGACATGTATCCTAAGTTTGATAGGGTAACCGGGAGGGGGTGTGACTTAAGAGGTAAGATTTATAGCTCTCTTTATTTGAGCAAAATTAGAGAGTAGAAAAATGAGAAGATACAGATTGCCTATCGTGCTTGGAAACAAACCATGTGGGTTTGATGGTCAAAGGGTCATAAGATTTGACATTTTTTTGTGAGACCTAGAGCCCGTTTTGATGGACTTAAGAAACAATATTTTTCAAGAAACTTATTTTTATTTCTAACTCTTTTGATTAAAATTGTTTAAATACACTTCAAAAGTTCTTGATTGTTGTTAGGCCTCCTACTGTAGTGGTGTATGCTAGAAAGGGTGGGAAGGGAATTGACAACTGAAAACTGGTTGATGGGAAGGGGAATGTGATACCTGTATATGGTAGTGAGTGGGTATTAATGCTAGATTGATGGCAGTGAGTGTGGTATTAATGTTTGTGAAATGAAACAGTAGATTATTAGGAGAGTTTATTAGTAATCAGAATTGGCTGGGAGTTTTATTTTTATTTTTGTGTTCCTGTTATCTTAAAAAATAAATCAATATACTGACTGTTGTACTGTCATACAGAGTCAGCAAAAGCGGTACATCTACCTACGAAAGTAGATAGCTTAGATGGGATTGTAATTAAGAGGGCTGCTTTCGGCTCAGATCATTCGATGGCTATTGCTGGTATGCATATCCTACCACAGTTCAGTTTAATAGTTCTACCATTTTCTATGTTTTCTTTTTGAACTTGGATTTTATGATATTATATTTCTCTCGATGTCTATATTTTTCACCAGATGGAGATGAAGTCTTTAGTTGGGGAGATGGACGATCAGGTAGATTGGGTCATGGGCACGAGTCAACATTTTTGGGTTTTCTAAAAAGTACCAGGTACTTAAGTGGAATTATAGATCGGGTACAATACGGATTTGCCAGTCCCTTTCCTTTCTCCTCCAGCCCACTGAAAAGAAAATAAAAAAATAAATTTGCATTTGACCAAACTCATATTTTTTAGCTTATTGTATGTAGTTATTATTGACTTTGAATTTTTTTTGGATCTATATTACATCAACAAATAGATCCATATTACATCTTATTATTGTTTGTTTCTTGTGTTCTTATGACTTGCATATTCTTTTGTAGTGAATATACACCCAGGCTAACTAAAGAACTTGAGGGGATTAAGGTAATGTTTCATAGTGAGCTTCCATTCATCCCCTTTAGGTTAACAATTTTCTTAATCCTTTTATTCGTTTATTTATTTTTATCAGGTCAAACATGTTGCAGCAGAGATGCTGCACTCCGCTTGTGTAGATGGTTGTTTCCGTTTCATTCCTTTTCATTTTTATGGTAAATGTTGTTTCTTTTGGCGCATTGTTTTTCTAATGCTTCAGAAATTTAACAGAAAATGGAGCTATTTACATATTTGGTGAAAGGGCAACAAACAGAGTGGCAAGTTCCAATTCCATATTTGAATTGTGTGTGTGTGTATGTGTGTATCCAGTAAAGCTACAATTTGCATGATGTAATTGCATTTAAATTATGAATGGTATGATATAGAGCTTTGGTGAGGCAAACAAGGAAACGACACCATCAATGATCGGCACACTCTTGGACTTAGAAGAAGTTGCCTGTGGTGGTTATCACACGTGTGTCATAACAAGTAACTTTATCCTTTTTATTGTTTTGAGAATTGTAATTTTTCCTGAAATGTAGTTTAATAAACTGTGGGAATCAGATATTAACTGATTCTTGTGTCTTTTGGAAAAGATTTTTGTTAATCCCTCTTAGCGTTGGACTTGGCTTTCCTCCGCATCTTTGAGTAGTTTAATGTACTAGCTGACCTGTGCATTATATTTATGAATGATGTTAAAAGGTGTACTTTGTGACATTGATGTTTAAATATAGGTTTTTTCTTTCATCTGAGCAAGTTATATATTAGAACAATTCTTAGGCAGTAAACAATCATATATAAAGGTGGTCACAAGTGAGTTAATGTAAATTTTCTGATATCTTTGCTTCATTTTTCTATTGTTTCATTATAAGCAGCCCATTGTGAAGAATGATCTAATTTTCATAATGGGCTGCTCATATTTTGTTTTAATGATGGGTGACTCTATTTGATTTCGAAAATGAGACGTGTAATTTTTTTTATTCATCAGAAAATTTATTTGAGTCTCTGAACATAGTCTTCATCTTCAATTTTTTGTTTATCTGCTACAGAAGGTTCAACTTCAGTCTCATACTCCTTGAAATTTTCAAGAGTTTCGGACTTATGTTCCATTAGGTAGAAATAACCAGACCTTGAATAATCATCTATAAAAGAGATGAAGTATTCAAAACCTCCTCGAGCTTTTACATTCATCGGATCACAGAGGTCTAAGTGTATAGGAGATCTTTGGCTCTATAACCTTTTCCAATAAAAGGTCTTTTAGTCATTTTTCCTTCCAGACAAGATTCACATGGAGGTAATGAATCATCTTCTAACTCATTTAGAAGTCCATTCTTTACCAACCTCCCGATCCTATTGAGATTAATGTGACCCAATCTTAAATGCTAAAGATAGGTATTATTGTTTGGAGAAATTCTTTGCCTTTTGTTTTGAGTATTAGCAGTTTTAAACATTTCATGATTTAAAATTGCTTTCGCTTCGTTTGGTCGTAATACATACAAGTTGTTTTTCGATTTATCTAAACAAATATGCACATCATTTTTCAAAATGAACACTTCAATAACAGAAAAAGAGATAGAATATGATTGTTCAAGAAGACAATAAATAGATACAAGATTCCTTTTAATCTTAGGAACTATATACAAATTTTCTAAGATTAAGTATCTACTTCTAAAAAACAACTTAGCGTCTCCCACTGCACAAGCTGAAATGACATCTCTCGTTCCAACCTTGAGCGTCATTTCATCCTCCTCGAGCTGCTGCAAGGAACTAGTTTCCTGTAAAGAAGAACAAACATGATTAGTGGCTCCTGAATCTAGTATCCATGCATTTTGGTCATTTTCCACTAAACAAGTTTCTAAAACAAGTAAATCATGTATACCTTCCTTTTCCTTCTTCTTCTCAGCAAGGTATTTAGGATAGTTCTTCTTCCAATGTCCATCTACATTGCAGTGGAAGCAGAGCTACCTTAGCCTTCCCCTTGCCCTTAGCAGCAGTAGGACCTTTCCCCTTTCCTCCTTTCTTCTTCTGGATTTTCTTGGTCTCAGAAGTTGAAGGTGCAGACTTGGTTCCAGAGGATGAACCCTTCTGAAACCTCTTGGGATAGGCAACATTTGCCTCTCCTTTCTTTTGTCCCTTATTTTTCATAAGAGATTGAAAGGTCTGCAGTTCGTTAAGGAGGGAAGTTAGGTTGTACTCTATCTTGTTCATTATCGCATTACTGCAAAATTGAAGAAAGCTCTTTGGAAGAGATTCCATGATAAAGGACACTTGACTTTGCTCGTCAATGACCGCCCCGTTTATCTCAGCCACGTTGAAGTGGACCATCATGTCGAGAACATGTTCTCTAACAGACTGGCCCTCTGTCATACGGACATTGTAAACGTATTTAATGGCCTCGTGACGGATTTGAAAGAACGATTGTCCAAACATTTCCCGAAGGAAATCCATGATCTGACGTGCAGTGACCATGGACTCATGCTTGTTGCTCAGTACGTCAGACATACTGGCAAGAATATAGACGCAAACCTTCTCATTAGCCTTTGTCCAACGATCATATGCATTCTTGAAAGTCTGGGATGCATTTCGAGCAGGGGAATGACACTCCTCCATTAAGACGAAGCGTAGATCATCAATAACAAGAATCATATTCAAGTTAGATTTCCACGTTGCATAGTTTTCACCGGTTAACTTTTCATTCTTGAACAGTTAAATTATAAAGGAAGACATACTGAAAATAATTAACAAACAATTGACCGTATTAGTTATCTTTGTTTTAACCCATTAACACAAAATAATCCAATCAATTCAGCAAAAACATACAATCACAAAATCCTAATCAAAGAAATGATTTAGTTTTTGCAACGATACTTCAGAAGTTTAGAGCAGCAGACATTGAAGGGTGATCAACTACTCCTCTCCTGAATTGAGACAATCTCAACTAATTACTAATACCAGAATAACTCTTATTCCTATAGCTCTTAGTTACCGTTATTCAGTCAAGGATTTATTAACAAACTTAATTAATCCCATAAGTGTGACCCTTCCATTTTTCAGATTCCAGAGGTACGCTTCAACAGGCTACCATTAGGAAAGACAAGTGTTGAAGATTAACTTAAGAAACTCTATCCATTTCTGGAGTTTGCGGTGTTCCTACTTCTATGATTAGGTCCTCCGAAGGGATGGTCGCTCCAAGACAACATGCAGGTGGATCATAGAAGTCTCACGGTGCAACCTAATGGAGGAGACCATAGGATCCATTGACACACGTCCTTCTCCCACTTACTATGAACATATTCCCTATTCTCTTTGTTATTGACCCATATAAACACTTTTCGAAGGGAAGTCGCACCCAGGGCGACACGAGCCGAGTATGGATATCACGTGTGAACTCTTAGGGACATGAGAGTAAAAAATGATATATCCTATATACCATTTCTCTCCCACTAAAATGTTCTAATATTTTAAGATTTGTTGTACTTAGCTAAATTACGGCTAAATGAATCTAACTAAGTCTATTCCTATTATAACTCTTTTAAAAAAACTTTACTCTAAAGTTTATAGGTGCATTAAACCATTTAACTTACCTAGTGATTTGTTATGTTAATAGGAATAAGGTTAATTCAACGCCGGTTTCGGATCAGTTCCCAAGTAGGAGGTATTCCGTAACTGTCAACTTAAAACTCCCAGCCTTAGACAGAATTTTACCGGTGGAGTTTTCTTAGAACCTTAAACTAAAAAATAAGATTTAATTCTAATCTAATTGGAATAATATGATCTTAGTTTTATTTATTTTTTTAAAAAAAGTATAACTTTATATTAAAAAAAATATATATGAAAAACAATTAAGCATATTCATGACATTAATAAAATATAACAAATTATATTTACTTAAGTAATGTCATGCATCGTACATATTCAATTTCATATATTTAATATATCAACATATATTAAATAACTCATGAAATTAATTTATCATGCATTAATATCATACATTATAACAATTACAATATATAAAAAATGCATGAACATGCTTAACCTATAGTGGGATTTATCTAAATGACATCCATAAAACATTTAAACAACAATTGAACCTGTAAATTTTGGCCCCTAGGATAAAATAAAGCAAAAAAAAATTACAATAATTTAGCTAATTTTATCCTAAAAAGGATTCCAAAGATTCAAATCCGGTCCAAAAAACTTCAAGAAGCTTCAAAACGGCCCCAAAAATCATGTATAGGCCCAAAATTGAGCCCAAGCCACTGCAAGCCGCCTTTGGTGATTATTGACATCTGCCCTATCTTCAACCTTGCGTAGAGACTTTTTTTTTTCCTGCATTTACTTTGTACAGTGAAGAAAAAGTGTCATAACTTTGTCTTTGGTGATTCGTTTTGCACGAAATTGCAACCATTTTTCTCAGAAAAATATCACGAATCCAAATATGTAATAAAATTTACAAGATTTACAGAAAAGAATGCCCAAAAATCCAGGAGCCTTTACACATATCAAATCATAAATTGTAAATCTATGGCCAAAATTACAGAAAACCATTCAATTGCAAGTTTACATTTGCAATGCAGTATCCACAATAAAACCAATGCAAATTTTAAAATTTTCAATTAAAAATTGAGATGACGTTGATACCAATTGATGGGATAAAAACCAATCGCAGCGGAAGAATTACAGAACTATTCACAATTTTAATTTGGAAAAATTAAAATATTAATACATTGGAAAAGAAATTACAGAAACAATCTACGCTAAGCATGATGTTTATAAACAAAAAACAAAGAAAAAAGATCACCATCGTTGAAGACTGATTTCTACCAAACTCAAAAGTGTTGTCATCACCGGTTGGAACCTCTCATATTTTCTGAATAATGGAGGTTTGGCTTGTGGGAACCAATTGAGATTTTCTTTTGGGAGTTTTGGAGAAAATTAGGTAGTTTTTTCTTCTTCCGCAGACCTTATGCAATTCGTAGGTTGTTTCAACCCAGAATTGTTCTGCTCTTCCCCTTCTTCAAGACGAAGAATGGGAGGTTAGAGAAAAAATTGATCTCATGTTTTTCAAATTGTGGGAGTTATTTAATTTTAATTAATTTAATTTAATTAATTAATTAAATTAAAATCAATTAAATCATATTAAATCAATATTTCATTTAAATCATATTTAAATGAATATCTCTCATATAACCTATAGTTTTAATTTAATTAATTTAATT
>JBBPDJ010000023.1:10280403-10293975 GCA_037974625.1 Cucumis cinereus
AGAAAAGATCACATTGTTAATTAAGATATTCTCATATTAATAAAAGAATTATGTTAAGCCAATTAAAAAATACAACAGGGTCAATTGGAGGCTAGTTCGATTAAGGGAATCTCTGTAATTTGAGGTAAGGAATACTTCTACCGAACCGACGCCTTTAGCGTATAAGGTGTGGAAGATGGTTAGACTGCCTGCATTATGGTGTTGACTTTGGGTTTTTATCTGGTTCATATTTTTTGTATGGATTATGCATGATCTGTCATAATGCTTACCTGTGTTATCTGTTGCATGAGAATTGTTTGGTTATTGTGATCACAATGATTTGAACTGGATTTATTTGGTTACGGTTTCTGTTAACTTTACCTAATGAATTTTGTACTTGGTGGTAGAACGATGAGTCAGTTAGGAAGCCGGTATGGCGAATTGTTCTAACAAGGCCAGTTACAAGCCTGTGTCGCGAATTTATTACTGAAGGTCAGATAATAAGCGTACAGGTGTTCCGACGTATCCGTTCTAGAACGATGAGTCAGCTAGCAAGCCGGTATGGCAACTTACTCTGACAAGGCCAGTTACAAGCCTGTGTGGCGAATTTGTTCCTGAAGGTCGGTTAACAAGCCTTTGTGGCGAATTGTTCCGACATTCCGTTCAGAGGGCAAGCCTGTGTGGCGATTTGCTTTGACATGGTCGGTTAACAGGCTTGTATGGCGATCTGTTCCGATATATTTATCTGTACTCAACCACCCGACTGTGTGTCATACAGTACAAGTCATTAGGGGGAGTTAACGGTCATCCAGTGGAGTCAGTAGTGGGTTCCTTACTGGGTATATTTTATACTCATCCCTTTCTATGTTTTATTTCAGGCAAAGGTAGGAATGAACCGACGAGAGGCAAGTAGAACCAGTGACCATATCAGGAAGGACCAGAAGACCTTATAGCTTCCGCTTATGACATTTTGGCATTGTTTTCTTTACGGTTAAACTGTTTATTTTTACTTAATGTAAATATTTTGGTTTAGAAAACTATTTTAGGGATCTCGTTTAGGTATTTTTCTTTTTTTTCTTTATTTTGGTTGATTGATTGTTTTGATAACTTTTTAATGTTTATTTTGATTAAATAAAAGTATTTGTTTCGTTTTATTTTCGTCTTTCAAAATTGATTCTAATGGATTTAGTTAAGTAACGACCTCAGGTTGAGGTTGAAAATCCGGGGCGTTACATCAACCATGCGATTCGATTCCACAAGATTTAGTTTTCTTTAAATGATATATGCTCATATATGGAGGTGAGGATATGATCCTTATAGGATTCTTCACTTCAAAAATTGAAGCCAGCCGCCCCCACCTCCATTCTTTTCCATCAGATTTACCGTTTAGAGTAAGATTCTTACGGTTCGGGGCTGTTTTTGGAGGTGACTTTTGAATACCATGAAGTTTAGGTTTGAGTTTAACAATACTTGTTATGTTTTGGTGTTACAATCAAGTTATGGAATGAATTAGCTGCGGTACAGCCGACAAATAGTGGATATTAAGCGTTTTGACACAAATTTTGGTAAGATTCTAAACTTTATGGAGTGGGTCTTGAGTACCCATTTAATTTTGGTACTAATATTGTATAATCCATGACGTTGAATGCTAGATTTCGAATTTAGAAGGCCGTTAGAAGACTATTCATTGAGGTTAAGGTTAATTTGCTAAGTTCTTGGTAAGGTTAGAAGTAATTTTATTGAGTTTTCTTTTTCTTGAATGCCCAATAAGTTTAAGCGTTAAAATTAAATTACTCATGATGTTCAGGTTCTAGAGTTGAATGTTAGAGGTCGAAAATGGGTTTTCCATTAACTTTGGATGTCATTTGGAGGTCAAAATGTTTAATTTCTTGTATTTTGCAATGTTTCATGTTTAGCTTGATTCAAAGTTGCATTACTTTTTGGTTCTTCATAACCATTATTAGCAATGTCTCAAATATTTTGTGAACCAAGTAGAGCTTTCGAATACACCAACTGCTATAATTTTCTTTCGTAAGTCGAGGCACTTGGAAGGGAACTAAATTGTTGTTTTTCATTTGCAAAAATAATTTTTAAACTCCAAACTTAGCTTGGATACCACTTTGTTTAAAGCGTGTGATGAACACCCCCAAATGAATAATCACCAAATAAAATATATGAGAGAAATATAAAAAATACTTATTTGGAAGACTCTTAAAATTCAAATCTCTTTGTGTGTATTCTACTTCACAGATGGTTGCTTTTTCAATACAACATATCAATTATATTTATAGGATATTTAGATCCATAACTTCACACTATAACTAAATACATGTAACAAATTAACTTCCTACTTAATTCATCAATGTATTTAATTTAAATAAGCTTGCCAACCATTCACCAATTAATGCATAACTTTCAAATGTCTTAGTTTTTGTGTGTAACTTATTTCCATTAAAACATGCTTTAACTTTTCAACAAAAATATATTAATTAGTGTGTGCATGCACAAGCGTACGTGTTGAGAATCGTACGTTGAAAAGGTGAGAGGACTCAAACTTTTTATAAGATAAGATCACTATATATATATATATATATATATGTATGAAGGGTGATGTCTTTATCTAAACAGCTGACATGTTGGTTGGTGTTGCATCTATTTTGTGGACAGAAAGAAAAATATAAAATGAAATATTTTTGATAGAAACAATGGATGTGTTTGTAATGAGTAGGTATTGTTAATTTTGGGTGTTCTAGAAGTTCTAGAAACAATTTCCCAAACTTGAACAAAACACCGATCCATATTTGTTCGAACACTGTTTAGAATATCAAAAAACACACAACTTAGGTTATATTTTTTCACATAAATGCGACACACTAATAATTTAATTTCTCAAAGAATAATTACTCTTGAAAAGTAAATAAATTAAAAGGATTGGTACTTTTTTATTTTGGAAAATATAAAAATTATTTTAAATAACAAAACTGCTCAAAATATTTACAAACATATAACAAAATTTTGTATTTATAGATACTGATAGACTTATATCAATTTCTATCAGTGTCACTGATAGACACCGATAGATTTTTAAAAAATTTCTATATTTTGTAAATATTTTTGTTTATTTAGCTATATTTGATGAAATTGAAGTTATAAAACAGTTCAAGCATTTAATTTTTAAAATATATCATTTTAGAAACAATTTGAAGTGTTTGACAACCACTTAAGATAACTTTAAAAACATTTACAAAGTTTATTTTACAACAGATTTTATCAAATGTGTCTAAATAAAAACTTTTTTTATCCAAAAATCCAAATGACTCTTTACTGAAATTTGTTTTAGATAAAAATATGATATCTTTTTTTATTAGTTCACTATTATTGGGTCATATATTTTTCATTTGGTTGAATATTCAAAAGTTTGTTGAAGGCCTAACAAGTGAAATTGAGTATTAATCGAGAAAGAATTCAAATAACTTTACAGTGTTTGGAACTCGAACTATCACGCTCTAATATTATGTTAGATAACATAAACTTACCTTTCGATAACCAATTGACAATAAGAAAGTAAACTAAGTATGTTATAAACATTTGTGAAGTATTTCCATCTTTCTAAGGTAAAAAACTCAACATATCATCGAGAAATCTTTCAATTTCATTTCAATTCAAAGCATTATGATTCTAATTTTAAACAATATAAAACAAAAATGATCATCTTTTTATTTCACTGATATTAGGTCAATTTCTTTTTACACTAAATATGCAAAAATTCATTGAAAGTTCATCTCAATCAAATTTAATATCTAAATGGAGAGAATAACTTCACCGAAATCGAAATTCAAAATATTCTTCTGATACCATTTTGATACCATGTTAGATAAGATAAGATTCTACCTCGTAACTAATTAACATAATATAGATTAACTAGTCACACGCCCTCCCAAAAATCTCTAGATTTCCTTAATTTCAAAAGTCTATGATTCCAATTTTAAGGATTAATTAGTATTAAAAAATAAAATCCCTCCCACCCCACAAACCCTAAATCTATTCTATCTCCATTCAACCTTTTCTGCTTAAAGTTACCACATCTCAATCATTTCTCAGCACCCCATGCAATAAAATTCAGTTCAACTCTATCCATGACAATGTAAGAGATTGCATATTAATGAGAAAAAAGTTGTAGGGTTTAGGTCTCTAATCCCAAGAAAAAAGAGGCAGAAGAATCATATATATATATATATATAATAAAAAGAAAAAAAGATTAGCATCAAGGATAAGAAGCACAATGGGCATATACTTGATTACAAATGTCAAATTTCACAAGACAGAGAGAGAGAGATTAGAGAGAAAGAAAGGGTTTGGGATTCTGAGTGGAGTTTGGGGTCCAATTCACAGACCAACTTTTAATGTCCACTAACTTTGAATTCATGGAGAAAGAGAGTGTCCTCATCAATATCATCAACCAAAATATAAAAAAAGGATCACTTAGACTGTACGGGATATAGAATCTGTGGACCCTAAATCCTTTCAATTTCTTCTTTGTATTTTTTAATTAAATACCTTCCTCCTTACACCACACAACTCTTATGCTTTTCCTTTTTTTTTTTCTTTTTCCATATTATATTTGTCAAATCATAAATAATATGATATAACTCGATTGATTAAGATATATACAATCTTTCAAATCTAAATAACAAATATCTTCTGTCAATTTCTATTCTACTCCTTCACTGAAATTTGGTTATGAAGTATGTCCTCAACGATGATAATAATGTCTATTACTTATTAGTTTATGTTTCTTATTGTAGCGAATGTTATATTTACGTATGTGCAATCCTAATCAATCAATAGTAATATAAAAATTTTTGTTATTACAATGAATTAATGTTAGGTCGCACTACTAAAATCATATTCTCGACTTGTAAACATACTGTGTAAAAGGGTAAGAAATTTGATTACTGTTGATAATTAGTGAGACTCATTTTTATTTTTGTGTGAACCTTTAAGATTTTTTTCAGATTTTTTCCTTATACGTCATCCATCCCTTCTACTGTTTAATATGGATATCTATATATGATATAAATGACTATACACCTATATTGTTATTGGTATCAATACGAAAAATTGATTATGGTAAATTGTCATATAGTTTTTAACTATGTTGTGTCAATAGCGATTGATGTGATCATGACTAATATTGATTACCAATATTTTGATATTTGTATTGGTTTAATACCGATATCGTATATAAGATGTAAGCAAAGTAGCGACATAGATACAATAACTAACCTACCAAGCAAGATAATAATATATAATATAATTAGAAAAACTCATTTTTAAAACAATATATACTAGACTACCCACCAAATAGTAGTAGCTACTTTTTGAGGTGGCATATTTTCATGGGCTGTTTTTTAATCAAGATTCAACAACATTTGACATATTATTAAATAACATATCATTTTATTTTATGAATCCCACAAAATTCTTAAATATTTTCAATACCAAAAACAATGAATCAAGGGAGTATAAAAAAGAAAAATCAATTCCACAATAATACTAATACTTTCCGACTTTACTATTCATCAATTGCAATGCAATAGAAATAAACCAATAGAAATACGCCACGTGGGTAAGTAATCATTTTTTAAAATTAATTTATTTTCATTGCTGGAATAAATGATAGAGAGAAGTGGAGTAGTACACGCTTTATCTCATTCTAGTTCCACAAAATAATAAATGAAAAAAAAAAAAAACAAAAATTGACAAGTCAAAAAGCAATCAACACTCGATTCGATTTGACAGTCTTAAAAGAAAACGAAATTCCTTTACACCCACCACTCTCTGACCAAAGTATATGTATATATATGTCCATTACAAACAATGAAACTGTGAGAGACAAAAAGAAAAAAGATGCCTGAGAAGAAGAAAATGAAGGTAAAGAAAGGGTGGTTAGCTGTGGAAGTAGGGTTGCAAGAGGAAGATGAAAGAGTACAAAGATTTGTGGTTCCCATTTCCTATTTATATCACCCTCTCTTCAAGAATCTTTTGGACAAAGCTCAAGAAATCTATGGCTACCATGTCAATGGTCCTCTTCGGCTTCCGTGCTCCATTGATGACTTTCTCCAACTCCGGTGGCAGATTGAGAAAGAATCTGACCAACACAGCTACAAACAAAATCACCATCACCACTATCATCTTCCACTTGCTTTGTCTTTTCAGTCTTGTTGAGGAGTTCTGTTTAGTTGGATGGTTTTAGGGTTAGAAAGATGTGAACCCTAATTCAAAAAACATGTGTGTTTGTCTGCCTTTCTTCTTGCTGTATATCTTTTAAAATTGGCAAAGAAGATGGGTTTGTGTTTTGACATAAAAGAAAAAAAAAAGTTTAATGAATTGGAGGTTTAGAATAATAATTTTGTCGTTAAGATTTTATTTTTTTTATTATTTTTTTGTTCATCGTTAATTGTGGGGAGAGAATCTTTTTTCCAACCCTTCATTTGTGGGTGATTCTATAAAAAAGGTGAAAAGTATATTAACTTTATGCTCGCAAGTGAACACATGTGTAGAATAATAATGTAGCACTATTTATATCATTGAATTCAAGTGATTTGAACATTGAGCTAAAGGTTCTTTCTATTTGGGTGTTTGGAGCATTTGACAATTGTTAACCCAACTAGAATTTGTACCAACAAACTTGATAAGTAGTTGGTGTTTAATTTGTAGATTTATTGAGGAACTCCACCTTTCTCTCTTTTCTCTCTCTCTTCTCCAATGTTTCTAATGAATCTAACCACTAACGCTACAACCGATAAACAACTTCAGTAATATGTTCCAACGAACACCTCCTACAATCATCTTCTATGTCCAACTCCGACAACAACCACCGTTGGCAATGATTGACACCTCACTTCGACGACATGCTTTGATGACCACCTTTATAAGTCACTCTTTGAGAACCATCTCTATCGACTATCGTACATACATAATAAACAGTAGCCTTCAACTTAATTAACATGAGAGTCCATAAGGAAAATCAAAACCCTTTGGCTTTGGTAGGGTAGTTTTTTATGCATATTACATCATGCATTTCACAAATTTGAAAATATATTGTATTTTTAGTATCTGTATGAAACAAGAGTATTTTGTCTACTTTAAGTACTATAGTTACATGTAAAAAATTATAAAATATATGTAAAGATTTTAAGTTGACATAGAACCATTTAACTCCTTAGTTGGGAAAAAATGTATGCAATTGAAAATTAATAAAAAAAAAATTAAACAAACAAAAATAACCACCAAGAAATCATACTTGTTTTTATAATAAAATACTTCACTAAATATCCCTTTACTTAATAATTAATTTTATTTCTCAAAAACATACTTTCTAACTCGACGAACATATTAACTAGTACTAATAAACTCAATACTCTAAACAAACCTCATCTAGCATGGGTGAAAATCATTTTAAAAATAGTTATCCTTCTACTTAATTCTAAAACCCGAGTCCATTAGTAAGGTTGGTAGTTTACACATTATTAGGAAAATTAATATATTTAGCTAACAAAAACGATGTCTAAACTTGCTCAATTCAATTCAATTAAAACTAACTCGTTCAAAAAGCCAAATAATGCTCATCTTATGAAGATTGTTTACAAGATTAAACTTTTGGTTCTTAAAGTTGGCATGAAGGACGCGTTTAGACAAAGGGGAGTTGCCTAAACAGTTTGGCTAGGGCCACTAAGGCCACTAAAGCTTAGTTGTGGCAAATGTATGGAGTTTTCTCACAACTTCACCTATCTCTTAATTAGGTCTCTAGATCAAACTAGAAATCTTTAGAAGGGAAAAGTTAGCTGTCCTTCATGATGTGAAGGCACTAGCATTATCACCTGGTCTATTGAAGGAAGTGTCAATTGAGTTGGAAGGGACTCTTTAGGGTTATGGATGAGGTTGAAAAACTATTGCTTTTAGGTTAAAAATAAAGATTATTGGGAGTGATTGATTACAATAATGTAGTGTAAGGAGTTATGCATCTATGTCCTTGGATGTATGAGAAAGAAATATTAAAAAACTATTTCAAATGTATACTCGTAGTTATTAGAAGTCATTCAAGTTTTTGAACACACGTTGAACTATTATTATTAGGCACTCGTTTGTTCAATATTAATCTTGTTTTTTGAGGAATTAGCCGCCCTTAGTTTTGTGGTTGTGAGGTCTAGAATTTCTTGGAGAGAAGGGTTAACCAACCTTTTTCTATATGTTATCATATATGATGGATGGGTACCAAATGGTATACGTATATATATATATATATATACACACACCTATGGTATTGTACCCAAATGAAATTAAACTCTCCTCATAATTTCCATACAACCATCTTTTTTGTATACGTTTTTTTTTATAGCATATTGTAGTTGGTATCTTCCACAGCTTTTAGGATAGCGTTTTGAGTTTCTTTTCCTCTTTCTTGCCATTCATTTTAATTATATCAAATTGATTTCACGTGCGAACTTAGTCATATTCTCAAATTTTAAGTTAGAATTTATCTAATTTTAAATTTAATAATCAGTTAGAGAATAACTCATTGTTAGTATACATGTGTATGCTATACATAATTTCAGAATTTGTAATGTCGTGATTAACTGTTTGATTTTAATAGCATAAGAGTTGCTACGTGTGTCCTTTCTATTACTTTTTCAAATACGACATAGCTTCCATAATTGGACACTAGGATAAAAAGAACAAAATTGATTAGGATAGTTGTCTTTAGTTCTTTGGTTTTATGCTTAATTATATGTTACGTTTGTTATTGTGTCCCATTTACTTGATGGTAAAATTAGTCGTAATGTTTTCATATAATCGATAGATTTAGGAGAATTGATGGTCTTCTCTTTGGATTCATAAAACCATCAATTTATTTGATTGAGTGGCCAATAAAACATAAAAATGTGTCTACTTTTTCCAATTACGAAATTTAGGATATTTGTATTAAACCACGTTTATGTACACGGTTCATTATTCTATTAAACTTGTCTATGTGTTTTTCATTTGCTACTAAAATGATCGTGTGTTTTGATATATACTTTTGATTGATATATACTTTTGATATATATAATTCTGAACCTATAAAAAAAGCTAAAAGAGAAGTCAAAGCTTTACTTTTTTTTTTAGTACAACAATCATGCGAATTGGAAAATGAACCTCACCTAAAAAATGAATGGTCGTGTCAATTACTAGCGAGCTAAATTCACTTTAGAAAAGTTTGAGGTTAAAATCAGAAAAATTATCTCCTCTCAAACAAACCCAAGATAAAGACAGTTGCAAATATAACAATCATACCTGAAGTAGTATTTATAAATATAGTAGAACGGAAGAAAAAAATATACAGCAACAACAAGATTTAGATCAAGTTTTCAAAGTCTATCAATGATAGAGTATATCATCCACCAATAAGTGTGAATAAGTGATAAAAAGCAGAGAAGAGTAAGGACCAATCCTTTTATACTTTTAGGGATAGCTTATGGTGGGTACTTTCACTTTAGTCCTATAGTTGTACGTGCAGCGTAGGTCGTTTTACACATGTGGATTCCATTCTAGAACACACAAATCGCAAAAATAAGGTACGGACACCGCCCACAGTGCCACAAAACTCAAAGGCGCATATTGCCCTGGCCGGCGCCGACCCACCATTTCTATGATGTTAACTCTTCTTTTCTTATTTTTCCACTCCTCATTGCCCTTCCTTCTTATTCCTTTCGTTTTCTCATATAATATCCTTTCTATATTTACTCTGCTTTTACTCCTTTCTTCTCTTTTTATATTAAAAACTTTTGGATAAAATATATTTACTTAAATTATTAAAATTACTTTTCAACTACCAATCTCCTTTCAAAAATACCCCTTATCCTTCAAGTTTTTAAAAAATACTCCTAATCTTTTTAAATTAATGTTTAAAACTACTCATACCATTAGTAGACCACATACATGAAAAATGTTTGACATGGAACAACTCAAATATTGATGGTCTAAGATGCATGTCATAGTTAGGGAAAATACTGTTAAAGATTTGATTGGCTGGACAATATTCTTTTCGTCTTTATTTTTGTAAAATGTTCTCATGGATATTTTATTCTTGAAAGAGAAGAGTGGTTGAGATATTTTGGGTTATGTTTGAAAATTCTCAATTAAAAGATATTCTTAAATTTGAAATATTTGATAAAAGATATTTTACTTTATCTTTTGGAAGATACTCTTTATTTGAGTATAAATACAATATATGGAGCTTTTGGAAAAAAAAATGCGTGTGAGAAATATAATGTGATATTCAAAGAGTCTTTGACGAAAGCCTCTGTAGGTATGAAGGTTATGGTTTAATACTTCCAATCGTACCATGCTTTATGTTTGATAGAATATGTTGTTGATTACTCTGTTAGTAACTCTGTGGATAACAATGTTGGCAAGAGCTGTATGAGTTAGTGTGAGCTTGACTTTTCTGTATCGCATGCACTAATTTAGGGGGAGCCTGACTTTTCTATAACACATGCACTAATTCAGGGGGAGCCTGTCCGGTGAAGATATAAGATGAACTTTCAGCAGATAGATTTTAGTGATAGTCTAAAATTTGTTCTATATGAATGAAGTTAAAATTTGTTTTATATGAATGAAGTTAAAATTTGTTCTATATGAATGAAGTTAAATAAGTTCATGAATGTCAGTTTATCGTTATTCTGTTGTAATCACGTAAAGCTCTTGTTGAGCTAATGTATCATTGTTCTTAATCGCACATATAAACCCCCCAAATGTAGATGGTATCCACTGAATTGGGTTACCAAACCTCTGGTGTTCTTTATCTTGTGTTATTTGCATCTTTAGCTGTTTTCCATGTTATTAGCGCAACTGCTAATTAGATGTTTCTGGATAAACAAGTGTGAGTTATTTAATCTTGTTTTTTCAATTGGTATAAGAGCGGGTTACTTGATTAAAATTTGAATCATGGATGCGATCAGAGAAGGAAGCTCAACCACTAAACCCCCGGTTCTAGATGGAACAAATCATTCTTACTGGAAAGCAAGAATGATTGTTTTTTTTAAGTCTTTTGATAGCAAGAACTAGAAGGAAGTGCAAGCTGGCTAGGAACCTCCCACGGTTACTGACAAGGATGGTGTTGGCACAATCAAACCTAAGCAAAGTTGGACCGACGATGAAGATAATGCAACACTTGAAAATTCACGTGCGTTGAATGCCATCTTTATGGTGTTGACAAGAATGTCTTTCGTCTTATCAACACTTGTACATCACCAAAAGAAGCATGGAATATCCTAGTTGTAGCGCATGAAGGCACTACAAAGGTCAAAAGATCAAGGTTAGAAATTCTTCTACAAAATTTGAATCTTTTAAAATGCTTGAGGATGAAACTATTTCAGATTTTAATGTTCATGTGTTGGATATCGCAGATGAATGATCACTACTACAAAATATACTTTACTTGACACTTTAAAATTTACTATTCTTGACGGTTTTATACAAAACCGTCAAGTAAAGTTAAAAAGCGTCAAGAATAAAGAAAAGGGGAAAAATTGGAATATTTTTTCTGAAATCTGTTGAATACTTGACGGTTTTTACCAGTCAAGTATAATTTTTAAGGCTTGACGGTTTTTAGCCGTCAAGTTAAGTTGTTTTAATTAAAAAAAAACTCTTCTTCGTTTTTGTTCGGTCGCGTGTGTTGTCTGCCCATAAACCCTAAGCGTCGACGTCTCACTTTTTCTTCTTCTTCAAATTAATTTTGTCCTTCTCACTTTTTCGCAAATCCATCACGCTTGGAAATCCTTACTTTCTTCATTCGATCGTCTCACGTCTGGTCGAGTTCATGGAGAAGCAGAGGAGGAACTCACGTTAGGTATGCTTCTTCATCTCCACAACTCCATTTCTCACACCTTCATGGAATCCCTTACTTTCTTCGTCTCCACAGCTTCATTTCTCATGTCAGGTATGCTTTTTCGTCTCAGTAGCTTCATGAAAAATTGTAGAAAGAGATGATTGAAGTTTACAATTCATTTCTCACAGCTCCATTTTCCCGTCTCTTTCGTTTAATTACCTTTGCCAATGGTTTCATACGCACTAATTGCATTGATTCTGCCTCGATATTTCATTCACAGAACTGTTCTTCTTGTGTGTTCATTTTTTCTTTTGTTTTCGATTTTCTTTTCATTGAGTTTTTGGGCATCAAATTTTGAGTTGCAATGATCTGATGTTTGATTTTGCAGAAAACATTTGAGATTCCCCATGGCGAAAAGCTCGTTCAAGCTCGAACATCCACTAGGTTTTTCTTTTGACAAATTTTACCCTTTTGATCATAACTTTTACTTTTTTTTTTGGCATTTTAATTAAAAATTTTGCACTTGTGTGATTCTTTTTTCTTGCGCTGGTAAGTGAAATTAAATAAGGGAAATTCAATATTGCAAAGGGGCTTCTTTGCACTTGTGTGATTCTTTAATTTTTGTTCTTACGTTGTTTGGGTTTATTTTAGAGAAGAGAGACTTAGGTTTTGGTCTAATCCTGATACAAAGCTGCAACTGGCTAAAACTACTGGGAGCAATGTGTTTCAGATGGGAATAGATTGGTCTAGAATCATGACTCGAACTAGTTAATGGACTTAAAGCTACTGTGAGTTCAATTTTATTTGTCACCCTAGCTTGACATTTTATTTGCCATCATCTCTTTTATTGAGTGTAGACTGCAAAGACTATGATGCACAAATACAATCTGTCATCTAGCATTTGCACTTCAGAGCGACGAATGTCTCAACCCAAGTGATAATTTTTTTTCCATTCAAATGAATGAAAGAAAGAGATTGTCCATGTTTGCAAACCATCTGTTGTAACACTCTGATGCCTACGTGAAGTGTAAATGGGAAAAAATATGGTTTGTCCATACAACACTCAATTTCCATAAACCATCTTTTATGGAAATTGCGTGTTGTATGGGCAAACCATCTGTTTGCAGCACTTTAATGCCTACATGAAGTGCAGATGACCATCTCTTTTAATTTAAGTTTAGAAAGAATTTAAAAAGTATTTACCCCGTTATGAATTATTTTGTTGTTTATAAGCGTTTTTTCTTATTTATGTTTAGCACTTTTTGACTTGTTACTCAGGTAAAGAAACTGAACAAGCATAGGATGATTTCTTTTTCTTTTCTTTTTTTTTTTCTTTTTCTTTTGCCTCCTCTTAGAATTTCAGTGCTTTTTAGCTAGCTTTTGAAACTCTTCTTTCTGAACTAACACCAACAAGTCAAGTTGAAGAAGCAGTTAGTGCTGGAAATGGAAGTGGAATATAGCTGCTGCACTACATGATTTTTCACTTGCATTGAAATAGTCATCTTCTGAATGTTGTTTGCTGAGTTAAGTTTAACTGGAAAAGAATTCATGACAATGAGCAAAGAGGATAAAAAATTTCATCGAAGACAAGATGGAGGACTTATTTTCTCTAGGGCTGAACCAAGACATAAACAAGAGATGGTTAGATTGCTCAAGAAAGATGGTGAAGTTGTTGCAATGACAGGAGATGGAGTCAATGATGCACCTGCCTTGAAGTTGGC
>JBBPDJ010000023.1:10317362-10330426 GCA_037974625.1 Cucumis cinereus
TATTTTGATTTGCCTTCGTCTTTAAAATGGTTTTAATGATTTTACTTGAGTAACGACCTTGGGTTAAGGTTAAAAATTCGGGGCGTTACATCATAGAGCCTAGAGAGAATTCTTCCAACGATCAGAAGACTCTCTAACTCCTAAAGTTGAACTACTCTGCATACACATTAAACCAAAAGAGAGTCAGAGATAAAGTACTAGAGATGGAACCGCATTCGCATCAAGCTTACACCAACCCAAGTTCAACACCATGAAATACATTTCTTCAAAATTCTCGTGCGAACAAATTGACACGTCCAATGGGACATTTCTACCTCTCATCCCTCTCTCATCATCCAAATCAACAAATAAACTAATGGCACTAAGGAAATCAGCACCTAAATCTACTACTGCAAGCGACCTTTACACAAGACCTATCACCCGCAGTTGGTCGAAGGAGATCATCCAGGAACAAGAACAAGGTTCAATCATTGCACAGAGCATCCTGAAACAATTGATGAAATTGCCTAGAGCTGGAATTGTCATTAAGGATTGTATGGTAACTCTAATCCTACCTCTAGCGTGTCAAGGAGAGAATCACACCCTAATGTGATGCATGTCACGATGATTGATGTAACAGTCGAGGCTGCCATGGCAACGATGGAGAGAAAATTGATCTCTTGATGAAAGCTGTCGAGGAATGAGAATCGCAGCCTTGAGAGATCAGATGCAAGCTCACGAAATCACAGAGTCAAGCTAAACTTCTATTGTCAAAGCCAACGACAAAGAGAAGAATGTGGTGCAGGAAAAACCAACCACAAGAACAATCAACTTTGGTTGCCTCCCTATCAATCTAGCAGTTGTAGAACATGATCGCAAACATCATCAAAGCTCAGTATGGAGGTCTGTCTCAGAATTATTTTATGTACTCAAAGTCGTACACCAAAAGAATGGACAACTTGGCCTATCGAATACCAACCTCCGAAGATTCAACAATTTAATGGAAAAGTAAACCCGAAGCAGCACATCGCTTACTTTGTTGAAACATGCAAGAATGGTACATTGACCCGAAGCCTGAAGTGATTGACAGTTGGGAACAATTAGAAAGAGAGTTCCTAAATCGCTTCTACAACACCAGACGCATCGTAAGCATGATGGAGCTCCAAGCGCATTGTAAGCATGATGGAGCTTACAAATACAAAACGACGAAAGGGAGTCATCGACTACATTAAGTAACAAAGAGCTCTAAGTCTTGACTACAAAGATTGACTCACTAAATTGTTTGCTGTATAAATGTGCACCCAAGGTATGCATTGAGGACTTCCTATATTTCGTTTAGAATAACTATACCTTCTAAAGGAGAGGAAAACTTTTGTCAAGTTTCAGCTACTACAAAACTATCGACTTTTGAAAGAATGTGCGTGACTAAGAAGAAAATGAACAAGCACCCCGTGTACCGATTTTCGATTGTTGTGAGCATGGAGGTGCACATGGGAAGACGCATGTCACAAAGCTATCATGTGAAATAGAAGGGGAAGGAAAAATGCACAATGTTGGTTTTAGTGTAGCCACAAAGAAGAATGAACTAATATCTTGCGTGTCAATTTGGCACCCCATTAAAAACGAAAACGTCGAAAATTGCCCTGGTAAGGAGTTGCCTTGTGAGACAAAGGGAGAAGAAGAAATTTGTAGTACTGTTCTTCTTGAATGAAAATAAAATCTTTCACTACTCTCTATACAAGTGAATGCTTGTTGAAGGTGAAAAGACGTGACGTTATACTCACTAATTCTGAAAACGAAGGCATAAAGCAGAAGAAAGGTGAAACTTCATGTCACCACATAACCATCATTGAAAAATGGGAGAACGAAACTTCCAAAGAAGATGTGGAAGATTCCCATAGAGGTTAGAGGATGGTGGCCAATCTACAGTAGATGAGCTTAAGAAGGTGAATCATGATACAATAGAGGAACTATGTCCAACTTTCATCTGTCCATCTCTTTCTAGTGAAGAGGAAGATGAATACATATGTTTACTCATTGAATATAGGTACATCTTTGCTTGGTCATATAAAAAGATGTTGGGACTTGATCCAAAAATAGTTGTCCATCATCTTGCAATCAAACAAGGGTATTAACCAATTAAGCAAGCTCAACGATGCTTTCGACTAGAGCTTATTCTCCAAATTGAGGTTGAAGTTAACTAGTTGATTAAAGCAAGACTCATTAGTGAAGTCAAATATCCAACATGGATAGCGAATATTCTCTACGTTAGAAAGAAGAACAGATAGTTGCGCATTTGCATAAACTTTCGTGATATAAATAACACATACCCAAAAGATTATTTTTTGTTACCCATAACAGAAATCATAGTTGATGTGACTACTTGACCTGAGACATTATCTTTCATGTATGGGTCGTCTAGATATAACCAAATACGGATGACTCTTTCAGATAAGAAGATGATGACTTTGCAAACTCTAAATGGACTATACTTTTAAGGTGATGCCCTTTGGGTTAAAAATTGTTGGTGCTCCTTATCAACGTGCCATACAAAACAGTGTTTGATGATATGCTGCACAAACATGTCTGGTGTTATGTTGATAATCTTGTGATCAAGTCTAATAAACGACAAGACCACTGAAGGATTTAAAAGTTGTGTTCGATCGCCTACAAAATATGAACTGAGGATGAACCTCCTCAAGTGCGCGTTTGGTATGACCTCAGGAAAGTGTATTGGTTTCATTGTAAGGCACTAAGGGATCAAGATAGACCAATCCAAAATCAATGTCATTCAAAAGATGCTAATGCTAAAGAATTTGCATGAGCTAAGAAGTCTCTAGGGGTGGTTGGCTTACATTTGAAGGTTTATTTCCAACTTGGCTGGTTGACATTATCCTTTTCAAAAGTTGATGTGAGAAAGAGAAAATTTTAAGTGGGATGAGGCCTGCAAAAATGATTTTGATAGCATAAAGAAATACTTGCTTTATCTTTTGGTACTAGGCGCTCTAGTAGCTGAAAAGTCATTGATATTGTACATTGCTACTCATGAAAGGTCATTGGATGAATTGTTGGCATAAGATGAGGAGAAAGGAAGGGAACGTGTTCTCTACTACCTAAGCATAACCTTAGCTAGAGATGAGATCAACTACTCTCTCATCGAGAAAATGTGCCATGCAATTTTCTTTGTCATTGATAAATATTAAGGCATTATATGCAGGCTTGCATGGTTCACCTAGTGGCGAGAGCCGACTCTATTAACTACACTATGTCCAAGCCAATCATCTCTGGACGCCTAGTCAAATGGACGACCCTGCTTCAGCAATATTACATTGTTTATGTGCCACAAAAAGGGATAAAAGGACAAATGCTGGCAAACTTTTTGGCAAACCACCCAATTCTATCATATCATAAGTTATGTGAAGACTTGCTCGATGATGAAGTTTTCTTAGTAGATATCACTGATAGCACCATAAAAATGTTATGTTTTCTAGGTTAAAATACTCGAGATAATTGTACTTATGCATAAATTCTCTTATATTGTAATAAATATTGATCTAGGTTAAACAACCAGTCGTAATAAAACCCCATTTCTTTGTATTTTCTTCATAATTCATCATGTAAATCAACTCCCATGTAGTTAGGACACTTCAATGTGTAATTTTTCTCTCCAAATTCATCAGTAAAATTTTCTCTCATTCATTCTTTGAAGATGTCTTTTATGTTCAACTTTGCTCTTGATGCTACACTAAGATCAATGAAGAACTAAAAAGTACCTTCTTAGAAAAAAGTTTTTAGTTTAATCTTTTTTGAAATTTTATGTTTAATTGCATTTAATTTCAATCTTTAATTGAATTTCAATCTTGATTTTGTATGAGTTCTTGTTTGAATGACTTAATCAATCATGAGAGCATGAATCTTTGTTTAATTTCTAATGGCATTAAGCATAAATTTTGAATCAAGATTGATAATTTGTGATTCTAGAATTGATTTTAAACATGTCTTTCCTTTTAATCTTTTCTTGTATAATCCAATTTGAATTCAATTAATTAATCATTCTCAAGATAGAGGTTTTCCTTGCTTTTGATTGTCACAACATTGAAACCTTAGATCTTAGTGCAAACCTAAAGAATGCATGGAAACCAGTAAGATGAAAATGCATTTGATAAGTTTAGTATGAATCTTGATGCAATTCTTGTTCATTATATTAGGTTAATTAGTTGTCGATTGATTTTAATTGCAATATGTTGTTTGTTCAATGATAGAAAGATGGGCTAAAAATACCCATTCCCACTTTTACTATTGATTGAGAGAAAGAGTTATCATTTTGTGTCCACATTTTATCAAAAATCCAAAAACATTTACTTGCTTACATTTCATTGATTTCACAAAAACACCCTATTATCAATTTAGAATTTTTGATTTCCTTACTAAAGACTTTATTGCTTAAACAAAATTCCATTGAGTTCGACCCTAACTTCCTCGTTACTATCTTTTTAGTTAGTCTCTTGATTAATTAAGTCTGAGTTTACAAATTATCTTTGTTGGTTGTGGATTGAGTAATCTTTAATCATATTTACATTTTCTAACGACATCGTCTATATCCATCCAACAATCACGGTGCCTTGGACAATGTACTTTGATGGTGCAACATGAAGAAATGGTGTGGGGCATGCATAGTCCCCATCTCTCCTAAGAAACATATGTTCCCTTATAGCTTTTCGCTAGCTGAACTATAGTCAAACAATGTTTTTGAATATCAGGCTTTGATAATTGACCTCCAAATGGCATTGGAGATTGGAGTATCATTCATAGAGGTTTATGGCGATTCAATATTTATAATCAGTTAGCTCTTACTCTAGTATGGTGTGAAACATGAAGACTTGAAGCCTTACTTCACTTATGCTCGAAAATTGATGGAAAAGTTCGATAGTGTGATGTTGGAGCATGTCCCTATATTAGAGAACAAGAAGGCAAACACATTGACAAACTTGGCTACTTCTCTTACAATGTTGGATATGTAGCTCTGAATATACCACTTATCAAAGGTGGGTCATACCGTTAATCGAGTTTGAATGTGAGAAAATGAGCCTGATGTTAGCCCATGTAATTGACGAAGAAGATTGACGTCAAACCCATTATAGATTATTGCGAACATGGAAAGCTTCAAAAGGATTTTCGTCATAGAATCGAGTTGCGAAGAAGAGCTAGGTTGTAGCTAGAGTTCCATTTATTACAAGGATGGGAAAACCATTTAAATATATATGAGCTTCAATTAAATGAGAAAAGAAACAAGTTACATTCAATCTAAGAAAAATGAAAAGCTGAACAATCAAAGAATGAAAGTTTATTACAAATTCCTTTGTCTCTGAAAGGTAAAACAACAAAAAAAAGTAAATAAAAAAGAGGTTTTGAATCAGGGAGTCCATCTGATGTTCTTTCTAAAGATACGTGAAGTGTTGACAACATTTTAACATCTGCATCACTGACGATAGAGGCACATTCGAGTTTGTCAATTTCCTCATGAACCTTCGAAATCACATTGTTCTTCTACTTCAGGTTCTTGTCATTCTTGGAAATTAAGTTGGAAAGTTTAATGGATTTTGCGCGCACGGCTTTTAGTTTTGCTTCCAGTTTAGCCTCCTTGGTGGATAATTGTGCAAGCTGATGTTTGAATGGCTTGTCTCTTCTAATATACGGTTCTTGCAAATTGCGCGTCTTCACAAAACTTCTTGCCTCTGTTAGCGGAGTATATTTAGTCGATTGGATTAAAATTGAAGATTGCTTTTGGTTATGGTTCTTAACACCTTGGAAGTAGCCATTTGGAACTTCCTTCCAAAGGGTAAGGTTGCTAATGCCACTGACCACAATTGCATTGAAGATTTTATGCAGACTACCTACTTGCTCGAAAAGAATCCGGACGATCTTTTATCGCAGGTTTTCCCATAAAGTTATAGTCGTTTGTCGTCGAAGATAATAAATTAAATTGTCAGCACAGAAGTGGCAAGAGCTGGTGCACTTACTTTCACTTGAATGGGTCGAGGGCACTCGTTGACGGTCATTGTGCAGGGCTTCACAATTCGCTCCTCCTGGATAATGGACGAGTCCTCAATATGGATCACAAGAGAATCTAAATTCTAAAGGCATGTCACAGATTCATCGCTATGCTCACTTCCATCTTTTGGGTCGAGTTATCCTGAGAAGATTAGAAAATGACAAAATAAGTTAAAGAACGAAATATACAAAAAAAAAAAAGAAAAAAAAAAAAGAAACAAAGGTGCACTTGAAAGTGACTTAACTTGAATTTTCATGTCATCAGAAGGTTGGAAATTGTCATGAGTAGTTTCATGAAATTGATCAAAGGATCCTTAGGTGATCTTCTTGATTTTTTTAATCCCCATTAGACTAATTTGAAGCACCTGATGTTTGCTCTTCTATTAAACAGAGGTTTTTTCCACCAAAGTTGGTTCTGATTCATTTAGGATGTTTGGGTTGGGCGGGTGGAGGAATCGTAATGTTCACTAATTTGAAGACATTTTTCTCCAAATAGCCCTCATGTTTGTGCAACTATCAAATTCTAAATCAAGCAGTAACATGGCTTTGAGGGTTCAACATTAGAACTGGAAGAAATACTCTTGACTTATCCCTGCCATGAATGCAAAGTCTCCAATGGTACAAGACGTTGTTTAAAGTAATCCACAGAGTGCACCCAAGATCATCTGGGATGTCCTAATAAAACACAAACTGACGACCCTATAGGGGCTATAGGTTTCAATGATCAACCTATCTCAACACCGCGAAGATATGTGACATGGCCTAAGACTCGAAAAGAATGAGGTGTAAGGAAACTTTGAGGTGCTCTCATTCCTCATATATTCATTTTGATTCTCATTTTGAAGATTCACATGCCAGGATATGGATTCATCCTTCTGGATTAGTTTGCGGGCCTCTTATTCGTCGAAGTATATGGTTCTGCCAAAAAAGTGAACCATTTTTTGTCCTCGAACTTCCATATATACTTTATACTTAGTACCAAATAGTGGGCTAGCCAGCTAAAAACATAATGCAGTGGGAAACAAGTGTTCATAACCCCCACTAAAGAAGTGGGTTTTGAGGCTTTACCAAGTTGATGGTAAATATTACTCAAATCGGGGATTGCCAATCTAAAATGGATTCCCATAGCCATTAAAACAGCACCTTTGAAAATGCCAGGTGAAACATGGTTGTCATTTCCTTGAGGAAATAAAAAGGCGCAAAGCCAAAAAAAAAAAAAAAAAAAAAAAACCACCAAATGCTTTTGGTCCTATATTCTTCCTCAATATGGAGCTCGTGAAATAGATTTTTCTCTTCAACTGTCCAATTGCGGTACTTAACATCCATGCCATCCGGATTATAGGTCAGTCTGAAGCGAAAAGCTTTCTTCGGCTTTCAATAGGTGGAGAAAATAAATTAAATTGTCAATCCATTTTAGATTAGATATAAAAATGCTGTTTTTACATCCAATTGATCTAGTTCAAGGTTTTCTTGAGTAACCAAAGATAATAGGAGTCTAATAGAGGTTTGTTTGACTACTGGTGAGAATATTTCAGTATAGTTAATCCCTTCTCTTTGAGTAAAGCCTTTAGCCACTAGTCTAGCCTTATATCTAGGCTTTTGATCTTTAGATATACCCTCTTTCAACTTGTAGATCCATTTTGATGCTATAGGTTTGCATCCTTTAGGAAAATGAGCTAGGGACCAAGTGTCATTGATACTTAGAGAATACATTTCCTCATTCAAAGTTTCTATCCAACTTCTAGCTTCTGGACAACTTACTGCCTCTTCAAAAGTAGTTGGCTCCTGGTCACCAGGGACCATAGTAGCATTTAAAACTAGGTTCACATAGTTAGTTTTAGTATACCATTGGAGGAACTATTAATCTTCTCTGTCTATCCGTAGCTAAAGAGTATTCACTCAAATCAGGAAGAGTTTCAACATTTTCAAAATGCTCTCATGTTATTTCCTCTTCACTTACTGTAGGTTCTATTTGAGGACTAGTCTCTATAGGTGTCTTTATAGGAATCTCCAGCTCACTTCTAGTGGTAGGAAGTTTGGTAACTTCCACAATGGTATCATCTTTTTGCATAAACATTTCTCTCTCTCTAAAAGTAACATCCTTACTCACTATAAATCTCTTTTCTATAGGGTGCTGCATTTTAAAACCTTTCACACCATCAGTAAAACCTACAAACATGCATTTTACTGTCTCAGGCTTAAGTTTCCCTTGGTTTTGATGAATATAACCAACACACCCAAACACCCTTAGATTTTCTAAATTAGGTGGACGTTTAGTCAATTTTTCTTCAGGTGTTAGGAAGTTTAGGGAAGTGTGTGGGCATCTATTTTAGGTGTACACAGTATAGGCAGCAGCTTCAGCCCAATATTTTTCTTCTAGAATAGCATCAAACAACAAGCACCTTACTCTTTTCATAATGGTTCTATTTAGCCTTTCGACTACACCATTTTGTTGTGGAGTGTATCTTACTGTCCTATGTCTAGTGATCCCATTTTCTCTACAAAAGTGATTAAATTCTTCACTACAAAATTCCAATCCATTATCAGTTCTCAAGTATTTTATTTGTTTAGATGTTTGTTTTTCTATCATTACTTTCCATTCCTTAAACTTTTCTAGTACTTGGTCTTTAGTTTTAATAAAATAAGCTCAACTTTTCCTAGAATATACCTTGAGCCATTTAGGCTTGGAGTAGAAGTTGGTCCCCATAGGTGAGAATGGATATAGTCTAGAATTCTTTTAGTTGTATGCTGTGCCTTAGTGAAACTGTGTCTAGTTGCCTTGCCCATCACACAAAATTCACAAAAAGACAGTTGATCACAGATACCTTTAGGTAGAACACCCTGTTTAGATAAGATTTCCAGCCCCTTTGAACTGATATGGGACAATCTTTTATGCCAAATGTCTGCCTCTGTTAGGTTATTAGAAGTAACGGTGAATGCCCTTGTTATCATTTCCACTTCTCTAATTATGAATAGATCATTTACCTTTTCAGCAACAAAAACTACTTTGGAGTCTTTGATAAATTCAAGTTCTCCACCCTTTCCTCTGTATTCACATCCAATTCCATCTAACATCCCCAAGGACATCAAATTTCTTTGAAGAACTGGTACATGTCTGACATTTCTTAGGAGTTTCACAGTCCCATCCTTTAGTTTTAATGAAACTGATCCAATCTAAGCTATTTTGCAAGCTTGATTATTTCCCATGTAAACCTTTTCTCCGCCAATCTCCTTGTAGGTGTTAAACCATGGTTTCATTGATGTCATGTGGTATGTGCATCCAGAGTCTAAGACCCAATTATGTTTCCCAAAAGGGTCACATTGATTGACTCTATCTTGGGTTGAGGCAAGAGCATCTGAAAACACATATGAGCCTTCCACAATTGATGCTTCAGGTTGTTTTCCCTTTGTATCTTTCTCGTTTTCTTGGTTTTTCCTCTTTAGAATGAAACAGTCTTTGATAAGATGTCCCTTTTTCTTACAGTATTTGCATTTGACTTTCTGTTTGGGCTTATGTTCATCTGTATACTGTTGTTTACCACCTTTGAATGAATTAGATTTAAAATTACCTTTTACGAACAATTCTTCATTGTTTGACTGTTCTTTCTTGGTGGTTTGCAATTCAATTTCTTTTGTTCTCAAAGCTGTAATAATGGCATCTGTTGGCTCTCTTCCATACTTTAATGCATTGTTAACTTCTTTGTAAGTATCTGGTAATGAATTTAATAAAACATATGCTTCATTATCATCACCTGGTTTTTCTCCAACATTCTTGAATTCAGAAACGATTCTTTTAAATTCATCAATATTTTCAAACAATGATTTGATGAATCCATCTTGAATGTGAAGAATTTCTCCCTAAGATATATCTTATTTGGGAGATCTTTTGTGGCAAATAATTCTTCTAGTTTATTCCACATTTTAAAAACAGTTTCTTGATCAATAACTTGTCTTAGTACGTTGTCACTTGGATTTAGAATTAGCGTACCATATGCATTTAGCTCCCAGTCTTCTTGTTCTACTGCTGTAACAGTGTTTGGGTAGTGTTGATGGATCTAAAAGGGCCTTGTGTGCCTTATGCTGTCCAAGAATGACTTTGATTTTGGCCTTCCATAAGCTAAAATCACCTTTTTCATCAAATTTTTCAATTTCAAACCTTGCTACTGCCATTTATAATATGAATCTTGAATCTTTATTCTCCAAGAATTGCTTTCTTGAATGATCTTTATGATGCTCTGATACCACTTTGTTGGGCTTTTGTGTGAAATAGGACCAAAGGTTTATTCCTGACGTGTGGCAAGAAGAAAGGATATAAAAACTTTCTTTTCCCAATATTAACCCTAATCTCAAACTCTCTTATGTTTTCTTTTTGTGTCTTTCTTTTCTTTGTAAACCCTAAGGTTGTGGTGCTGATTTGCTGAAGAAGATGAGTTCAGATTGAGTCGAGCAAGAAGAGTAAAATGAAGAGAAAGAAGAGTAGAACACAGTGAGTTACGTGGTCCGACGACGAAGGCCTACATCCACGGGAAGGTGAGAATGGTTTTTATTTCTTTGGAAACTTTGCAAAAAGATAAGATTTTCTTTTGCTTTTAGAGTATTTACATAGAGCAGAAGTTAAAAATAAATTTGTTAGAGGAAGTTATTTTATAACTAATTTATGTTTTGTAGGTAAAGCATGTTGGAATCAGCTTCATTATCCCTCAAAAGTTATTGCAAGTCCGTAGTCATGACATTTTGTGTTGAGGTTTGGTTAGTTAATAAATAAGAACTGGTTCAGCACTTGTGCATTGATTGTCCTATGATCATTGTTACATTTGGGGGATTCCATCTTTCCTATTTAAGAGGTCAGTGTTAATTTCCTTTTATTTTCTTATCTTGCATATCTCCCTTATGTACCAAAAGAAGAGACGCATAGGGTGTTTCATCATTTCAATTCCTTGGGATGACAATTAAGCTTTCCCAATCTTTACATATTATTACTGTTAATCTTAAAAAAACTGTTATTATTTCCTCTTCATCTTTCTAACATAACTTTCCAACTATCCATTTTTTCTTCTCCATTTTTCTTCTTTTTCCTCCTTCATTTTGTTTTCTGATGTTTCTTCTGCTCCTTATTTGTTGTTTGTCAACTACATGATAACCAGCAAAACCGACCAATTGCTCAATAGTCGGTCGGTCACCGTATTCACCTGACTACTAAACGTAGCAAAACGCACCGAAAAATTAACAAGTTGATGGTGGACATCGATTTGAGCCCAAAAAATGGATGCTCATCTCCATGTGTCCTCTACGGAATGTTCCTAACGAGTTCACCAACTTGGAATTGCTTCATGCCAAGCATACTACAATTTTGTTTTTCTATGGTTGAGCTATTAAAAAATGAAGGTGCTTGTTGCTTATTATCAATTCTTTTAAATATTTTTTTAATGATATATCTATATCTTCATTTCATATATGATATTAGTTCAATCATGTACTCCTCTAAAACTTAGGTGTTACAGTCCATCTTGATAACTAAATACAAATGATACCGTTCTAGAAATTGCATAATGTAATATGTTTTTTAGGGGTGTTCAAAAAATTCATTACCCAAAAAAAGTGATTTTCCCAACCCAACTTGTGCAGTTTGGGTTGGGTTGTGTTCAAATAAATTAAATTTTGAAAAATTTGAAAGAATGGAAAATTTTAAGGGGTAGATAGAAAAATGGCAAAAAATTTTTAAATAAGAGAAATAACAAATCTGTTGATAATCATGTGCATAGTGTTTTTTATATTCCGAATTTAAATATTATACAAAAGATACATATTATTATTATTATTCTTTATATAAGGTAATTAGGATTAACTTGAAATACGTGAAAATTAAAAAAAAAATTCCTAATCTTTTTCTTCCTCTTCACCGCATCCCCCTTTCCTTCGGTTTCTTCTTCGCACACGACTTTTTTTTTATTCCCACGGTTGGCCAAAAATTAAAGAAAAAAAAATTATAATCTTCTTCTTCCTCTTTACCGTCCGACTCCCCTTTTATTTTCTTCTTCGCTTTGGCTAGTCGAGCTCCACCACGTCGGTCTCTCTCAGTTAGCCACCGACAATGCTCCACGCGCAACCAACGAAGGCGTCGATCTGGACAGCGGGCTTCCTCGCTCTGCCGCCACAAACTGACCCGCTGCTGCCTCTCTCATCGTCGTGTGTCGTCGCTGTCGCCGGTTGACTTGCTTGGTGTGGTGTGAGTTGTTTATTTTTTTGATTTTTAATATAGATTTTTGGATACCTATTAAAGAATTATTTGAGGATTTATTTGGATTAAAGTGGATGTTTATTGTTGTGGCCGAAGGTTTCGATTTGAAGTTCATTTTGGAAATTAATTCATAATTTATGTAAATGGTGTTTAAAAAATATGTCTTAATTTGGAGAAGAAATTGTTTTTAAATAGAGAAAGGAGATGTTGAATTCTCAAATCAATTTGGTCCATAGGATTTTATAAAAGAAAATCAAATGGAACACCACATTGAAAAATTCTTGTGAACCAATGGAACGTGGTTTGATTTTATAAAAGAAAATCCGCGGATATTCCATAGCAAAATTCTTCCATTGACAAATCAACAATGGAACGCCACATTCGCCTTTTTCTCAACAAGCTTTCATGTGCTTCCATTGCCATTGTCACTCTTACCCTCATTTTTGTCTTGCGATTTAACTATTTGCGAAGCTCGTCTCCATTGACAAGAAAGCTGGCCATGAGGTATAGTGTTCGGTTGTTATCTTGTCACTACTATGGTTTGGTGAGTTTCTTTTCTACTCTCGATAAAATGAATTACATTGTAATTCATTTAATTCATTTTTATGTCAACTCATCTTACTTTATTTTCTTCTACTCAAATAAAATTTTTGTATTTGAATTAGTAATTCTTTTGTTTCTTTTATGCTTATTTTTTTATTAGGTTATTTGAATTACGCAGTAATTCTTTTGTTTCTTTTATTCTTATTTTTATTTTATTAGGTTAATTGAATTACACGGTAATTCTTTTGTTTCT
>JBBPDJ010000023.1:10330526-10366364 GCA_037974625.1 Cucumis cinereus
TTTATGCTTATTTTTTTATTTTATCAGGTTATTTGAATTACACTGTAATTCTTTTGTTTCTTTTATGCTTATTTTTTTATTTTATCAGGTTATTTGAATTACACTGTAATTCTTTTGTTTCTTTTATGCTTATTTTTTATTTTATTAGGTTATTTGAATTACACTGCAAATCTTTTTTTATTTTATAATTATTCTTTTATTTTGTTAGGTCAGTTCAAGCAAAATTAAACTTTTTGTTTTATTTGTTTTTTCCATATAATCATTTTATTTAAATTCAACATTTCTAATAATTCAAAATTTTATTTTTGGTTTTTATTTTAGTTTTAAATTTATTTGTATTTTGAGAATCAAATCTTTTAGTTTGTTAGGAGAATATATCCATAAAAATTGTTCTGATTTTAAAAATAAGTATTTTTGCAATAAATTAATAGTAGAAAAATCTTGTTAAGATTTGAATTTGAATTAGTTAAGGGTATTTTGGACCGTCCTTAATTTATAATTAATAATATTTAATTTATTTTGTTATTTTTATAATTTTAATGTTCTTTTACTTTTTGTTAAAAGTAAACCTTAAATTTTGTTATTTATTTGGTCAACCTTTAAAATTTTATGGGTTAGGTTGGTCCATTGGCTTCACCCAAAATAACTCAATCCAACCTGACCTTATTATTAACTTTAGAATATATATATACGCACACGTACTTACAATATAATTATATCTACCTATATTTATTGTAGTTTTATTTAATTTCGTTATTTTTTTGGGATAATTTATTGTTCAACAACCCCTAAAAATAGTTTATAAGCACTCTGGTAAGAAAATTTTCTTTTATAAATTGAAATTGAGTTGTTAATTTTAATTCAATATATGAAAATAATTAAATCAATTTTCTATGTCTTTAACATTTTACTTCTTTTAAAAACAAAAACTAAAAGAAATGGCCCTAGTAACCCAAACCATCCCAATGAGCCAAATGTTTCATGGTTGGGTTAGTTGAGTTAATTTTTTAAGGGTTAGTTGCATGAATGAGATTTAAGCCAAAAATAACATAATATATAGCACAAGAACAAAATAATTGCTTATATCGCACAAAAATTGATGAAGGACTAAAAAACTCACGCGCTAACATAAAAACTGATAACTCATATCAATTGTTATCACTAATAGCTGCAATCAGTAATAACAATTAATTTGAGAAACTTGTTGTCAGTTGCTATCATTGATAGCGACTATCAATTGAATATCATTGAAAGCTACTATCAGTGATAGCTTTCAATTTAATTTGAAAAATGTTGTATCGATTGTTACCACTAGTAGCTTCTATCAGTGAGCTATTAGTGATGAAAACTCATGCTCTAAAGGGTAAACTTGAAATTCTAAAACATTTTACAAGTTAACTAGTAAATATTTTCTTTATTTGCAAATATTTTGAAGATGTGTTATATTTTCAAATTATTTTTCTGGTTGTGCTATTTGCTATTATTTTTCTTTTTTAATAAGACTTATTTGGGTTGAAGAAGCTTACAACTTGAACAATTTTGTTGGGACTAAAAGGTTCTTCAACCCAATCCAATCCAACCCACTATACCTTTAATGTTTTCCATTTAGAAGTCGATACCGGTTCTTTTATTGAAAAAAAGAAAGCAAAACAATAAGTAACCAAAAATAAAAACCAAGGAAGTTGTGACAAATTTAAGTTTTATTTGAAGTATAAGAACTAATTCTTTATATTTAAACTTAAAGGACTAACCAAAATCAAAATGTAAGGCATTACTAATATGATATATTTTAACAAAACCTAAAAATAGAAAGGGAGAAGAAGAAAAACTAGAGGTTTATCTTAAATGCCTAATTCATTCATATATATATATATATAAATAAATAAGATGTCTCATTTCAACCTCATTGTGCAATCATATGCATTGCCTTGTCCATATAGAGTTCATTCATTTATTATTCCATTCAATGAAGCATCAACTATTGGATGAAGATCAATACTCAGTCTCTCATTGGTAGTTGAAATGACATAAACCAAATTGTAATTTGTTAGAAGAAACAACAAGTTAAAGATAAATTTCTGGCCATATATATTTTTTTAAAAAAATTAAATTACCTAAATAAATAATAAATCATTTAATGACTTGTCAAATAATTAATAGAGATAGTATGTACTATCTTAGTACTAGAAATGTTTCCAATAAATATAAATGAAAATGAATTCTTTAGGAGATCTAATTTTAATAGTTAGTGTTTTGCCTTATGATTATTACAGTATTACTTTCACTCTTCGTTAGTGTTTACAATTTTCTACCCATCCTCTCTTTCCATTGTTACATGGTGTTTACCATTTCTTATCCGGACTAAAGTTTCCCTTTCCTTATTTATAAAGCTTTTTTACTCCCTTTCTTCTTTTCCTCCTATGTTTCTGAGTTTTCCACTCTTTGCTACATATCTTACTTAGGCACTCACCTCCCACAACCCCATTAGAAGACTTTATATGAGTCAACCTTGGCCATATTTGGACAATGACCCTTTATATCTTCTTCTATTATGTCTTACCTCGTCCCGGTCCCTAGTACTCAGCATCACATCTTTCTTGGCTTATTATAAATTTTATTTTATTTAATAATTATGATGTATTTTAATATTTTCTAGTTTTATCATTTTTAATAATATTTAAATAGGGATAATTTAGTCTTTTCACAATGAATTAGGAATTTATTGGAAGACTATTTAAGTCTTGCCTTTAGTTGTTTTAAGGAGTTTTTGATATTTGAAGTTTTAGGGTTTTCTATGAATGAAAATTCTTTGGTAGATAACAGAGTCTCATCGGCATCTTTTGTTGTTCTTGATTTAGAGTTGCAAGCCAAGAACATTCAGGTAAGTTTGATCATCTTGCTTGTGAAGTGTTCAAACGTGGGGTGATGGACTAGTTCTCCTTATATCTTGGTCTTCGATCAAAGGGTAATCCAAATCTAATCCATTCTCTTGTGTTTTTGTCAAATTGATTTGGGGGTTTTAAAATTTGTTATTAGGGGTTCGTCAATTAAGTTCCTAATTTTCAAATCCTAGCTAGGATTTTCATATCATTACTTCTCCCATAAAATACTGAACTTTTGGCTAAGGAAATGGTCGATTTATTGTCAACAATAATCTTCATTTGGATCCTTCATTTGAAACTTTAACTCCTTCATTACATTTCTTACCCAAATTGCATGACATACGCAAGAAGTTTCTGCGACATACTCCGCCTCACATGGTGATAATGTGACTATGGGTTACTTTTTTGACATCCATGTGAACGTTGTTTCACAAATAAAAAGTACAAACCTCGTAGTGCTCTCTCGATTATCCAAGTCACTACTCTAATCACTATCACAATAACCAACAATATCAAAATTGATTGAAGCGACATAGAAAAGACCATACCCAATTGTCTCTTTGATGTAACAAAAGTATCCTCTTTGCTATTTTGCAATGTGTTGTTGTTGGCGCCTCCATAAATCGACTATTAATTCCAACTGAATAAAGAATATTTGATCTTTTGCATGTCATGTATCTCAAACTTTCAACCAAGCTTTTTAAATATGTAGAATCTACCTTCTCTCCTTCAATTTGTTTGGTAATTTTGACTTCACATTCCATTGGTGTTCTAACTGGATAATGAACAACATCCATATTGAACCTTTTGAGCATTACTCTAGCATATAGCCTTCTTGAGATAAAAAAAATATCATCTTCACTTTGTTTGACCTCGATCCCATCATATACTGCTTCTCTCTAAAATACTTGTTAATCTTTGAATTTCATGCTCTCAGTGCTTGCTTCAAACGATAAAGAGCCTTCTTTAATCGAAGAATTTTATCTTTTTCACCCTTGGCTTCATATCCCAATGGTTGTTCCACATAGACCTCCTCCTCAAAAATTTCATTTAAGATTGTCGATTTAACATCCATTTGATGTATCTTTCAATGATTATGGGCTGCCAAAGCAATAATCAAACGAATGGTTCCAAAGCGAACAATAGAGAAAAATACCGCATCATAATCGATGTCGTGTTGTTGACTATACCCTTTCACTACTAGTCTCGTCTTGTACCTCTCAACATCACCATTGGCCTTTCTCTTTGTCTTGTACACCCACTTCACTCCGATTGATTTTTGTCCTTTCGGAAGCTTGGTCAACTCCCATGTGTTATTTTTCTCTATAGCTTGAATTTTTCAATCCATTGCATCCTTCCATTTTTTTATTTACAATGCCATCTTGGAAACTAATGGGCTCATAATCACCAAAAAGACAATAGAAGATTATGTCATTTTGATTTTTGCTTACCTCATTAAGTTCTCGTAGACTTCGGGTTCCTCTTGGGCCAACATCGTTATTTGAATGGCTAGAAAGTGCCTCTATTTCATTGGATGATGGAGAACCTTGAGCAAACGCCTGATCAGTTAAATGAGATGATACTGGAATGGGCAAAATTTCACCCATTTCATTTTTTGTTGGCTCATTTTCTTCTTCAAAGTATGAAATAAAATCATACTCATCCTCTTGTATATTCCAATCCCAAGAAGATTCTTAATAAAAAAACAACATCTCGACTCATAATTACCTTTTTATTCAAAGGATTGTAGAGGCGATAACCCTTTGAACTTTCTTCATAGGCAATGAAGATGAGTTTCTCGCTTCGATCGTCAAGCTTGGTCATTTTTCCTCTGACACATAAGCATATGCAATACTTTCAAACACCTTAAAGTGACCAATTTCAAGCTTTCTTCCACTCCATGCTTCTTGAGGTGTCTTATCAAGCACACTTTTAGTTGGTGCTTGATTTTTAAATAGACTGCACAAGCTATGGCTTCTGTCCAAAATTCCCTCCGGATCTATTTTGCCTTTAACATGCTTCTTGTCATGTTCAAGATTGTTCGATTTTTTCTCTTTGTCCCACCATTTTATTGTGGTGTCCTTAGCACTATTAACGGACGTAGATGTCTTGTGTAGGATCAGTATGGCAACCCTAGAGGGGGGTGAATAGAGTTTTACAAATTAATGAAACTTTTTGACTAAATGGTCACAAATAAACAAATTGATAACTTTTTGCTAATAAGTGATTTAAACAAGAAATTCATACAAATGCATTCACATCAAAATGACTTATAAAGTAACATAAACAAATTCAAGCACAGATTGTAGCAATTAATTTTATGCAATGAACTATATCAACAAATTAATTGCAAAACTAATTAGGAGAGGGATAGAAAAATTGACACCGTAATTTTGTAGTGGTTCGACACAACCGGCCTACATCAACTTTCCAAGCTCTTCTTGGGTATGTCACTAAAACTTCGAATCGACTCTTTCCTCGGATTAGAGACAACTGCTACACCACTCTTTTTTCGAGTTCAAGAGCAAACTCAATCGTTTCCTACGATCACGATCAAACCGTTACAAACGACTCTTTATACGAAATACAAGCAACCCCTTTAGTAATGAATTTTGAAATGAAGAACAAGATGAGAAAAACTCTCTCAAGTAGTAGATTTACAAAATTGTAGCACTCAACAAATCAATCCTCACAATACAATATAACTCTCTCAAGATTTAGATGAAAAGAATAAATAATGAAGCTTGGAGAGAGCAACAATGGAAGCTTTGAATTTTTGGAGAGAATTGAAAAATAACACGTAAATGATGTTTCAAAAATATGTCTTAATTTGGAGAAGAAATTGTTTTTAAATAGAGAAAGGAGATGTTGAAATCTCAAATCAATTTGGTCCATAGGATTTTACAAAAGAAAATCAAATGGTTGAGATATCCAACTAGCCGTTAGACACAAAAATAATAATTATATAATAATATATATCTTTATAAAATCATTTATTTTAAAAAGCTAGTCGTTACATACAAACATAAAATAATAAAATAATAAAATAATAACATATATATAATTTCTTTTAAAATCAATCAAAAAGCAAAAGTCCACCATGTGTCAAAAACTAGCCATTAGACACAAACATAAAATAATATTAATTCATTTATTTTTAAATAATATTAAAATCATTTTCTTTGTAAAGTAAATCCAAATAATCAAACATGTGTTTCTCCTCCATAAGATCCACATGTAACTCACTAATTAAATCTTATTTGATGATTTGGCCGCCACGTCATTGCATCGGGTATTTTTTCGTTAAGCTTGTTTCGCCTATAACTTCTTCGTTTGAACTCCGATTTGGGCAATTTAAATTGCGTTAGATTCATAATTTCGAGCTCTACAGAATAGAATCATCAAAACACTAGAATTTTTAATAAATAAAATCATGTTTATTATCATCAAAATATTGATTAATTAATCATTAAAATTAATTAATTTGAGATTAAGCGCCAAAAAGCCAACACCTTATTCATCATAAAATTATTTGAACTCATTTGATGTGAACTCACCACCCACCTCGATCTGTTTTCATGGCCTTAATTGTAAGGTTGCTTTCATTTTCCACACATGCCTTAAATTTATTAAAGATTTTCAAATACTTCTGATTTTTCCTTCAAAAAGTACACCATGTTTTTCTAGAAAAATCATCAATAAAGAGAAAGAAATATTTATTATTACCATGAGACTTCGATTTGATTGCTCCACACACATAGGCATGAATGAGTTGTAGAGGCTTATACTCCTTAGGAAAACTACTCCAATGATGTTTTTCGAGTAGGCACCCTTCACACACTTGGTTCGGCTTGTGTATGTGTGGTAAGCCTCGCACCATTTTATTCTATGATAGTCAAAAAAAGATCCTCATGGCACGCCTTCAAATATTTTGGAACATCATTACAAATATTCAAAGGAAACATTCGGTTTTTTGTTATGAAGCCTTTAGCAACAAGTCTCTCATGATTATCCCTTAAATATAAACAATATTTTTTTCATTTAAACGTCAAAGCCTTTCTCTAACAATTGTCCTACACTCAATATATTATTTTTTTTTATATATTCAGAATTTAACACATTTGTAATATATTGATTTTCTTTATTTTTTAACCAAATGAGAATTTTATCTTTTCCTTTGATAGTGGCCAACGAATTGTTTTCAAAGGTAATATTACCTTTTTTCATCTCGTTCAGCTCTGCAAAAATCTCACGATTTTCACACATGTGATTTAAGGCTCCAGTGTCAAGATACCATTTGCTATCTTGACTCTCTTCTTCTCCCTTTAAAACCATGAATAAGGTCTTGTTTTCTCCCGTATAATTGGACTGTTCTTGTCATCTTTGGATGTGTTGGTGGTTGACCAGTTCTGTTGCTTCTGATCCATCATCTCTAATTGAGACGAGTAGCACTCCTAGATCTTCCACGATTTTGACCTCCTCTTCTCTTGAGGATTTATTCGAATTTTGGGAAATGTTAGTGTTGGCTTCACCTCTTCTACCATGATCACATTGACCACCACAACCTCTCCACATCCACGACTATTGTCCTCCTTGAGTTTTAGCTGGAGAAGTTGTTCAACAGACTCCACTTTTTTTTTTTTCATCATAGGCTTGTAATGAGCCTATAAATTGTTCAATCATCATGGCCTCGAGATCTTTGGTCTCCTCGATTGTCGTAGCAATGATCTCAAACTTGGTATTAAAGCTTCGCAAAATCTTTTCCATGACATGGACATCCTCCATTTCGTAGTCGTTCCGTCTTAGTTGGTTGACAACAGTCATTATTTTGGTGTGATACTCTGTTATCATCTCTGTCTCCTACATTTGTAATGATTCAAACTCACGACATAAAGTTTGTAATCGTACCTTTTTAACACAATTAGCTCCTCTATGAGTTGATTAGAGCTTCTCTCATGCTACATTTGACGCCTCGGCATCTCTTTGCACTGATTGGTACAAGATATAGAGGGTCTTCTTGTCCTTCTTTCTTGTCTCTTTTAGCGCGTCTTTATGCACTTGTTCGACTCTAGCTTCCACCTCTTGGAAACTACTCTCCACAATCTTTAGCAAGTCTTGTGCTCCTAGTAACGCTTTTATCTTGATGCTCCAACTGTGATAGTTCAGTTTGGTAAGCATCAATAATTGAAGCGAATTCATCTCACAGTTGGCAAATTTGTTGTAGGACACTGATACCACTTTGTTATAAGAGAAAGGGTGTGAAATACACAAGAGTAGAGAAAGTGTTACGTAGATTCAACTAAAGATGCCTTTATATAGGCTTACAAAATGAAACAATAGAATTTTAATGGTTAAGAATCCATAGATATTACTTAATTCTTATAACTTCTTAAAACTCCCAAAGAACACAATTTGTTATAAAAACAAAAAGTTAGAAATCAATTTAATTCCTAAAACCTTAAAATTGTAATTAATAATAGGAGACCTCTTATATTGTCAAAACTCGCAAGGAATAGGAATTACTATGATACTATGTAGCATCATTGGAGATTAAGTGAAAGAGAAAGAAGGCAAAATTAGTATAATAGTGATAGTATAATGAATTTTGATAGAGGATATTTGGTTATATATATATATATATATATATATATATAGTTGAATTTTGATTTGGGTCAAAAGAAAATCTTAATAGTTTGTCAATGAAAGGGAGCGGTGGTGGTGTTGTTGTCAAAGATTTGGTAAAAGTCAAAAATCCACAAACAAAAAAAGGAAAGTAAAAAGGTGGCAAATGGTAAACCATGCATCCACCAAACATTTTTACTATTTTTGTAAACCACACAAATTTCTTGTTACTAATAAGCAAAAATAAAAACAAACAAACAAACATTCTTTGTGTTTTCTCCTCTCTTCCCCTTTTTTTTTTTCATACTTTTTCTTCCTCACTTTCTCAAATCCTATCAACACCCAACACCAACACCAACACCAACACTCTATTTTCTCATTTCCGATCAACAAACTGACTCTGGTTTGCTTCTTTTCTTTCTTTTTGAAATACCAATTCATTTCTTCCTTTAATTATCTTTTCCTGTAAACAAAACATTCAACGATTATCTTCTACTCATTTCTCATATAATCTTTGTATTTTAATTTGTGATTCAACTCCTATCATCAACTAATTCCTGCAAATTCTCAATTTACTTCTCTACTAATATTGTTATTGGAATTAGTTTGGATAAAAGCTTGTGAAACAATTACAAGAATTTCAGATGATTTTAAATTTTTTTTTTTTTTTTTTTTTTTTAAAAAAGGAACGTGTTGCCCATTAACAATAATCCTTGTTCGTGGGCTCCAACAACTTTAGAAAAATCTTTTTGTTTTTTTTTTTTTTTTTTTTAATTCTCATTTTTCTTTGATATGCTTCATCATTAATCTGTTTGTATTGAATCAAAAACAATGTTGAATTATGTTCATCGTCGGAATCTGATCGGAGATCGGGATTTGATGCAGCCATTATTATTGTTGTCAAAATCCGATAATAAATACGACGGATCTGAGGTAATATTCATTAATTTCTTTTTTTTTTCCCTCGATTAGGGGGCTTGAGCATGAGCAAAATCATGTAAATTCAACCATGAAATTGATTGTATAATTATAAAATTCAGATGTTGAGCAACACATCAAAAGGAGAAAACGATTCACCCGGTGGAGGAATGAACATAAACACACAGAATTTCGTAAAACACGCGCCGGAGTCGCTAAGAAGAGTCGATCAAATCTCGAAAAATGGTGTGAATTCAAGCAACCATCAAACGAACAACAACTCCGAGACGATTGGGGGAACAAACGTGAAGAACAACCAAAACAACAGCAACAGCAACAGCAACAGTAATAGTAGTTTGATGGGGGGGGGAAAGGGTAGTGGAGGAAATAATTACCGTTGCGACAGCATGGAGACACCAGGGGTGGTGATAAAGCCGCATACAGGGGGAGACGTGAGGTGGGACGCGATAAACATGGTGTCGAAAGGAGGGGCATTGAATTTGAGTAATTTTCAGTTGTTGAAGAGGCTTGGATATGGGGATATTGGGAGTGTATATTTGGTGGAATTGAGAGGGACAGATACGTTTTTTGCGATGAAAGTGATGGATAAAGCTTCATTGGCGAGTAGGAATAAGTTATTGAGGGCACAAACAGAAAGGGAAATATTAGGGTTATTGGATCATCCATTTTTGCCAACACTTTATTCTTATTTTGAAACTGATAAGTTTTATTGTTTGGTTATGGAGTTTTGTAGTGGTGGTAATCTTCATTCTCTTCGTCAAAAGCAACCTAATAAATATTTTACCGAAGAAGCTGCGAGGTTACAACTTTTAAACCTAACATAACAATTTTGGTGGAATTAAACTCCCAAATTTTGTATTACTTGGATTCTTATTTATTTATTTACTCTTTTTAATAAAACAGGTTCTATGCATCAGAGGTTCTCTTAGCATTGGAATACCTTCACATGTTAGGCATCGTCTATAGGGATTTGAAACCCGAAAATCTCTTAATCCGAGACGAAGGTCACATCATGCTCTCCGATTTCGACCTCTCTCTCCGCTGCTCCGTCAGTCCCACTCTCGTTAAATCCTCCTCCGTCAACGTCAACACCACCTCCACCACTTCCAACTTCACCACCAACGCCGGCCCATCCGGCGCCGGCATCCTCGATGACGAATTCGTCGTCCACGGCTGTATGCAACCTTCCAGTTTCCTCCCTCGCATTCTCCCTTCCAAGAAGAATCGCAAATCCAAATCCGACTTTGGCCTCTTCGTCGGCGGCTCCCTCCCCGAACTCATGGCCGAACCTACCAACGTCAGATCCATGTCCTTTGTCGGCACTCACGAGTATCTCGCTCCGGAGATCATCCAAGGCGAAGGTCACGGCAGCGCCGTCGATTGGTGGACCTTCGGGATCTTCCTCTACGAGCTTCTTCACGGAACTACTCCATTCAAAGGATCTGGAAACAGAGCTACTCTGTTCAATGTCGTCGAACAACCGCTTAGATTCCCTGAGGCGCCGCAAGTTAGTCTAGCTGCTCGGGATCTGATCAGAGGACTTCTTGTTAAGGAGCCGCAAAAGAGAATCGCGTACCGGAGGGGTGCGACGGAGATTAAACAGCATCCCTTCTTCGATGGAGTGAATTGGGCGTTGGTTAGAAGTGCTATGCCGCCGCATGTCCCGGAACCGGTGGATTTCACGCAGTTTGCTAGGAAGAGGAGCGGGACGGGAGCGGTAGAAGATAAAAGAGCGGTGGAAGTAGCGGCGGCAACGTCGACGGTGCCGAATTGTTCGGGTTCTACTGGGAGTGATCCTAATTATGTGGATTTTGAGTACTTCTAGGGCACAAAAGGGGAAAGGGGAAATTAAATTGATTTATTTTTATAAATATTTTTTCATTAGATACATATTCTTTTTTACTTAAATAGTTATATATATTCTTTTTTTTTTTTTTTTTTGACTTTTGTTCAGAGTTTAATTAAGAGAGGTTTCTGTGTGCATGTTTACCTCCAATCCATTCTTTGTATAATTATTTTCACAAATTATATATATATACATAAATATTAAAATGACAACATTTTGAAATTTTATTTCTTTTTACCATTCTGTTGTTTATTTCTTCATTTAATGTGGTTTCTACTTTCTTTAGAATTTGTATTTTTAAATTTGCCCTTCAATATTAATTTTTATTGAAATGGATTAAATAATAATAATATTTTTCAATAAAAAAAAAATAAAATATGTGCCTATCTTTTCCAAATATGCTTCCAATCTGATCCAACCTCGGTCAAATGTCTAGCCTACACTTGATTTGAAGAAACGAGCATGTCTAAGAGTCTTCTAATTGTGGAGAATTTTCTTTATGCCTCTCATAAAATACACAAATGAAGAGAACTTCTCTATTTATAGAATTCTCTATATGCTTGGTTGGCTCATGGACTAAGTCCCAATGCCCAATTATTTGGATTTTGGCATATTTAGGATAAATTAAGTCTATTTTTGGGCTCAATTGTACTTTAGTCCAAATAATAATATTTAATTAGACCAAAAATTATTAGTTTGATCAAACGGTGAAGATGAAAACATGTGGCGTCATCGGAATTCGTCAAATCTATGTTTCAATTTTAATTTGGGACACATGTCAATAATTCCAAATTTAATTCTTTGAAATTTTCTTATTAATTTGAGAAATAACGTGACAATTTGTGATTGATCCAAAATTTCTCATTCAACAAATCTCTTTTTCGAAATTTATGCAATTTTATGGTGGATGAATCACAAAAAGGATAGAGTTTGAATACAAGTTGTATGCTATCGAATTCGACTTTTACATAACGTGTCAATTTAATCAAACTATGAATTTAGTACATAAGCTTGAATGAAATTTAATATCGTTGACACATATTTTTTTTGTTATGACAACCTATCAAAACATGAATTTAAGTCAAAGTTTTGATTTCTTTTATTGACATAAACTCCCATTTGAAGTTGAGTAGAATTTTGTACTACTTAATTCAAAATTAAATTTGTAGCGAAATTGAACTCATGTCCACTATATTTGACTCAAATTTGGGGTAGAATTCAAGCATGAATTTGGATTGTACCCTAAACTTAAATTTTGGAATATGACAAAATTTTAATTTGTGATAAACTTGTGGTTTCATCCTCAATTTAAATTTAATTTGATTTGAAGATAAAATAAGGAGGTAAAGTCGGATAATTTGGAAAAGATTACTTTCAAATAAAATATAAAATATATTATCCCAACTTCAATTGGATTCTGATAACAAGATATAATTTTATCCAAATCTAACTATATTATCGGAATTTGGAGAGATTCCAACTAAATCAAATAGGATTTGAGCTCTATTTAAGGCTCTATAAATATGGTTTATTCCATGTTTATTCTTATGCTATTTTGACAAATCCGGTCCAACTTCTTCTTTTTTTTTTTTTTTTGGTCACAGCTCTCCCAAAGTCCAATGTTTATAAGTCCATAATTTATAATTTATAAAAGGGACAACTAAATAAATACCAATATTTAAACTTTATTTAGATTAATAGCATATATATATATATATATATATATATATATATATATATATTCATGACAAAATTAAAATAAATAATAAAAATAAATAAACAATATGACAAAAATACCCCTATCTAAACTAAAAGTCCAACAGTAAAAAGCCACTAAATATACTATAATCAAAAAAAGCAATTAATCTACTTAACAACCATCAAATCAAACATATTTGATACTAATAATTAGCAAACTCTCTCTCTACCTCTTCAGTTTCTCCTTTCTATTACTCTTCAACTTTGAAAAATCCTCTTGCTCGAAAATTCTGGTTCACCGTTGAAAAAAATTTGAAGATCATCGTCGTTCCTCCACTGTTTTGTCTCTCTACCGTCCACTTCGACTGAAAGTCATCGCAACAACGTCGTCACCGTCGTATGCTTTGACTGTCTGCTTCGTCATCACTGTATCCACCGTTCGCTTCGCTTGAAGATCACCATTGTCTGTCCAACTTTGCTGTTAGAAATTTAAGGTACCCATGCACCAATTTTTTTCAATGCTTTAAATTAGAGATACATTCCATATTGGTTGGATACTATAGAAAGATTATATATTAAACAAATATAATTATCGAAAAAAAATTAAATGAAATTTTATTTAATTAGTTTGGAAAGCAGAAATAATATCCAATACCTAGATTTTTCTAATTTTTAGGATTGTTCAACCAAAACAGAATATTAGATCTTTAGTTTTCTAATAAATATAGAGAAAAATTGAAGATATCAAAAAAATAATAATAACTAAAGGAAGAACAAGGGTCAATGACAGATTGACAGCTGCTCCAATAAGTGGTGAAAAAAGCCAGCAAACAAAGATCCAATAACTATTGAAAGTAAAGACGATGTATATTTTTCTAATTTATATGTACAACTATTCTGAAAACAAAAAACTTACAACCTTTGCACGGAAGACACAATGGTTGGATATTCGGTAGCAAAACATGGTACCAATACAAAAATGAGAGAAAGAGATGAAGTTAGAAAAGAAGCCTATGATAAAAAAAAAAAAAAGAGAGAGAGAGAGAACAAAAAGCCTAGTAAGACAAACTTTATCTTAAAATCTCATCTAAACAATGTCTTCGATTTACTACATTAATGTGCAAGTTACAAAAAGAACAAAGAAGCAAGACAAGGATGTAGATGAAAAATAAGATAGGGGAGAAAAGTAAAAGGATAAAGTATGATATACACTAATCTTATTGTAACAGTTTTTAAAATATAGTGTATTTGGTAAGTAGGCATTGAGAAAATATAAGTCATCCAATGGTACACGTGAACAAGAAACTACTGTAGAGGAAACAAATCATACGAAAGAAGAAGAAACAAAGGATGATGACAACATGGAAACACAAGACAATTATGGTGCAATTTCAAAAACTCATGAAAACGAGTTATCATTGGATGAAAAATCATCAAATAGTGAGAGAACCAAGAAAAAAAGAACTCGCAAAATTTTTTGATAGGTGAAATTTTTTGTAATAAAAACAACTAAATTTGACCGTATTATAAGTGTCTACTTGCAAAAAGTTTAAAATTGTAGGTATCAAGTACAAAAGACAATGAAAATGATAACCAACAATAAAGAAAAACTTCAATAATAGAAGAAACAAAAGAGGTATATTTATTACAATACACAATATTTGACATTTTTTGCTGGAAAATCTGGATATTTAACTTATGATTGATTGAATGTATATTATTAAAACCTCAAGAAACGTCTATATTATTATATCATTTACATTGCTTCAATACGTCTCTTTAAAATACATTGTGTTTGATTTTTCTGAATGTGATTGAAATTTAGTATATTTTTCTAGTATCTCATTTACATTAAGTGTTTCTAGATCTTGTTAATTGTGGAAGTCTCTACACTTGTTATTTGTAACTGTGAATCCTAGGTATTTAAAGTGTGATTGAATCCTACGTATTTGTTACCAAAACTACAACTGAATTGATTGGAATGAATCAATGTTTAAAAATCTCTCCTTTTACCCATAAAAAAATGTTTGACCATTACAAAATTGGAATGCATGAATCCTAGGTATTTGTTACCAAATATTTGAATGCATGTATATTTAACTTATAATTGATTGCATCTATACTATTATTGTAACCTTAAGAAACATTTATTTTATTATAACATTTAGATTTAGTCATGAGACAGCTAGAAAATACATTGTATTTGGATTTTTCGTATGTGAAATCTAGGTATTTTGTTGCTTATGCTTATGGATCCTGTTATTTGTAAAAGAGTCTCCTTTAATATATCCTTTACTCTACTATTATCATCTATATTTGTGTTCATCTTTAAAACCACTGCTTCTTATCAATGCAATAAACATTTTATTTGTGTCTTGTGACTACCACTGCCATAAAACTAACCTATTCTTGGTTACAAATATATTAAGACTGTATGTACCTAATGTCTTCATCGAGAAGAAACAAACCATTGAAAGTTAATTTCCAAACGAAAAGTGGTGTAATTGACAAGATAAAGAAAATCTAGGTGAAAGTTGACAGAAAGGTTTAGGAAAGGTATTTTTGGCCACTTTCTAGACTTTTCCATCATCAATCAATCATTCCAACTGTTGTTACACCTTATCTAGAGGATGTGTAAACCCAATCTGTTAATCAACTGAACTTTATCATAGTTGGTAGAGTGTTTGAAGTTTAAATTACGTGAGTTCACCATTATAACTGGACTGAACTATGGAGAGTATCGACTGTTGATGAAAACAAAATCAAGGGAAGAGGTACTTTGAAAAAAAAAATATTTTGAAAGCCTAAAATCTGTAACAAGACAATACCTCAACGTTATATTCAACATCAGCATAACTAGAATCGACGATGACAGAATTAAGTTGGCCAAGTTATACTTTCTAGATAGTTTTCTGATAATGAAACAAGAGGACTTGCACCGAGACTGGAACCACATCCTTATGGCAGATGACGATGATTTGTTTGATAGCTACCCTTGAAGACGAGTTTCATTTGAACTACTCGTAGAATTCGTGAATAGAGTAGTTACTAGCAAAGGGAAAACTGGTATATCACTGGGAGATTTGTATTTCCCTTTTTGACTTGAACGTATGAGGTGATCCCTACGTCGAGCTCTCCACTGAACTTCTTTGCATGAAAAGTGTTGAACAAGTTGCAAAGAATAATTAATTAGGCTGAAGACACACAACCCAAATGGATCTCCTTAAGACAAAAGTCTTTGATTCTATAGAGGTATGAACAAAATTAAAATGATATGGACCTAGTATATTAATCATCAATTCTTATCAAACAGATTGTTTTGATATCATGTAACAGCTTGAAATATGCCTTATGCCAGCTACGTTGAGAAAATGAACATGCCATATTTTGTACCATTCACTGAAGATGAGAAACATATTTTGAAAGAGTTCGAAGAAGATATAAGAAAGAATCAACATGTTGAAAGAGTGGTACAATTCTCATTAAATAAAGGCATGCCCTCCACCTCTCAAGTTGATGGAATTGCCCAGGTGTTGGAGAGAATTGAAAGGTGCCATGAATCAACGAAAAAAAGAATGCATGACATGCTTGACTACATAAAGCCTGTTGAAGACGGTATGAGTCGAAAAATAAAAAACTTTGCCGAGACAGTTATCAAAATGATGGATACATGAAGAATCAACAGGCTGTAACTTCTTCAAATACCCCGTATATGGTATGTATTAAACCTACACTTTATTTAAATATTTGTCAATAAGTTTAGTTAATAGTTGTTTTGGAATCAGAAGGCAAGAGATTTTGAGAAAAGACTTGACGATTTAGAGAAAGATTAGGAGGAAGAAGAAGAAGAGCACCAAGAAGATCTTGAGTGTACGGTTCCAACAGTGGTTTATAGAAGGAATGATGATACAAACAAATTTAGAAATGGAAACCAATATACAGATACAAGATTGGGTGAGACAAACAAAAATAAAGAAAAGAGCCAGCAAATACACGTGGAATAATGGAACAACAAGGTGAAGGGAGCAAATTCCAGGTAATTAACAAAGTAATATTGATGTTAATTGATTATATTTACAAGTACATGTTTTTTATTTGTGAAGAAATTTGTCATGGGACACCGAAGACACAGAGGAGACAATAAATAATTTCATACTATCAATAGATGAAGAAAAAATCTACGAAAGTCTTGAAAGATAAAAAAAGGAACGATTAGAAAAAATGGTATGATACTACATTCAAAGATGTTTATAGGCTTCATTTATATACTACATATTTATTCAAACATAATAAATTGTTGTAGACAATTGGTTCCTACAAAACAACACGAAAATTATGGACAAAGTAAGACCATCATGGTGCACAAGCAAAAGAGGAATACAAAAAACTCAGATAATAAATTTATGATCCTAATATAATCGTTTCTTGAAACCATCAGATTACTAACAAACATTATTATCATTGATGATAAATAAAAGGTAAATAGGAACAATCATGCAACCAAGGTCATACTAAAACATGTAAGTAACAATAATAATTAAATTTTATCATTATTCCCACTAATTAATTGATACCAACTAATGATTGTCTCCTTTATGTTGTTAGCTAAACACAACAAAAGCAAAAATAGTGGAGATGTCGATCGAAAATGAAGCACTAAGATCAAGGTCGAAGGTGAAAATGGCTAAAACCAAGACACATACTGATGGACAGCAAATCACAAAAGGTATATGGATAGATGCACCAAAAAGAATAGTAAGACCACTGAAGAGAAATGATGAAAATCCTCCTCCCGATATTCCATCTTTTAATCTCCATCTAAGCCAAACATGAAATGATTGTAAATGAATTCAGAGTTTTAGTTGCTTATCAATATTTGATTCAATTATATGAAACAGTTCTTAGGTTAAGAAACTTTTCTAGTCTTAAATTAATTTGTTGAGGAAATTATTGACATTATAGGGATTTTAACTCTTTTCAAGCTTCTAATTTTGAAATTGTTAAATCTTGCGTTCGAAACAATTTCATATTAATCTTATTATGATTAATTTTGGAACAATAAATATGTTTGAACAGATTACTTTAATAGACATGTTGATTTCATAAGATTGTGGACGATACCATATATTGATGAACAAATTTTTTATCTTTTGGTGTGTGTTTGGACGTTCTATTTATGTTTTTTGTTATAAAGTCTGCTTAGGAAAAAAACATTGTTTAAGGTTAAAGGAAACTATTTAGAAAAGTGTATTTCTTATTAGTTTTGAATCAAATTCATCCAATAACTTTACACTTATCTACCTATGAATTAAACATAGAGGTTGAGAATATATGTGTAATTACGTATTAAGATTGTAATAGGTTATAGTGATTAGAAATGAACAAGTCCACATATTGCTTACTGATATGAAACACAGTGTAATTTCATGGGGAACAGATGTTATTTCGTAATCAAATATTATTGAACTCATCCAAAAATATTATAACATGTCATCCCACATGTAGAAATACACTGTAATTTGTGACCGAATATGTAATACCCGACTTTTTATTTAAGTTGTTTGTTGTAAAAAAAAATATTAATAAAATAATGGAAGGGTATTTTGGTGATTTTTGAAAATTACATTTTAGTAATTTTGTTAAAGAAATGGAAAAAAGGTAATTTTGTAGTTTTGTTTAAATATATATATATATATATTATAAAAGAAAAACAAAAAGAAAGAAAAGGGAATTATTATTATTATTATTATTATTACTTTGGTTTTATCATAAGGAAAAAAAAGAAAAAAGAAAAATAGGATTGTTTTAAGATGTGTGCCGAGAAGGGACAAAGAAGGAGGAAGAAGAGAAAATGGATTTTTTTTTTAAAAAAAAAAATTAATCTTTCAATTTCGCCAATTAGATGCAAATTCGGTGGAGATTTCTTTAAATCAAGCTGCTGTCAGTCAATTGAAGGAATAGAAAAAGAAAATTGAGGAGAAGAAGAAGAAGAACAGAAGAAAAAGGTCGAGAGAGAGAAAAAATTTTATGGACAGTTTGTTGATGAACACCGTGAGAAGAAGTAAGAAATTGAGCTCAATTCTTAACCAATTTGGACGAAAATTGTGTCTAAATTGCTTACAAAAGAGAGAGAAAGCTTATGGACAACTCAATTTGAAGAAATTTGGCCAAGAAAACCATGAATTTGAAAAAGAAACACGTTCAGGCACAAAATTTCACAGTTTTGAGCAATTGAATTTTTTGAAGAAATTGAAGGTGTTAGAGGTGGAATTGGAGCTTCAAAATTTGTGGTAAGCTCAATAAGAAGTCCTTCTTTGATTTAGTAACAATTAATTTGATTAATTTCACCTAGAGTTAACGAATTTGTTGTTTGAAAATTGAAGAAAATCTTGCCAGAAAACTGAGCAACGAAATTTTCAGCTTTATTTTCCGTGGATTGAGAGCGAATTAGACGGCCAAAACTTGTGGTAATGTAGTTTAAGTTATTGGTAATTGATTGGTAATAGTTAGAACGTCCAATTTTGGCTAGAAAAAGAGAATTTTATCACCGGAGTTGTGGCCGGAAAACTGGGCTAAAATTGGGAAAAAAATGGAAGGTTGAAGATGAAGTTTCATTTCTGACCGTCATCTATTGTCAAGTAAACCTTAGTAAACAACTTGGTCTGTCATGTTTTGTCCGTCATTAAAAGTAAACCTTGGTAAACAACTTGGTTTGTCATGTTTTGTACGTCGTTAAAAGTAAAGATAGATATATATTTTCCCTTAGCCCGGTTAGAATAATTATTGTTAAATGCCCATTTTACCCTTGTTTAAGAAGTCAAATAAGGGGAAAATTAAGAAATTAAGGGAAATTCAGATTTTCTCAAGAATCGAACCAATTAATTTAATGCGTCGGTTTTGGATAAATTTGCAGGAGAATTAACAATCGGGAAAATTTACGAATCAAGGACGACCTGACAAGTTTGTAAGTGATTTATTATTTTATTATTAAAATAATATCGGATGCCACATTTTACTAGAAATTGTGTTAAATTCAAAATAATCATATTCTTCATGATTTTAAGCATACTTTATTATGGTAAATCATTTGATTCATGATTCATGTATTTAATGACATTTTCGGGTATTTGAATATTATATTATTATTTTGCACGTTTTACGAGACAAGTGCCAAATTGAGATTTAAGCATGTTTATGAAACTTTTGGCTCTAATTATGTTTATTGAGTATATTTTATTTATTTCTATGCATTATTATCCATATTTGATTGCAATGAGAGCTGAGACTATTTACACGTTTTATGAAATTTCAGTAAAATTTGAGATATTGTGATTTACCATGTTTTAAAAAAAATCTCAGCATGTTTTCGATATTATGAAGTTCATGATGAGTTGATTTAGTCTCAGTATTTGAGATGATTTACAGGATATTTACACATTTTACAAGATGTTTTTATATATAGCATGTGCATCCATGATTGAGCCCGAGGCTACTATACTAGATGTGCACACTAGGGTATGTGCTGTCATGAGTGCTAGATTCGTCCCATCATGGAAAAGACGTTGTGGGCGATGGCTCCGTTACTTCTTAGTTATTCGTTGTCATGGTGTTGAGATTATTCCACCATGACAAAGACGTTGTAGGTGTTGGCTCCACTGCAACGTAGATTCGCTGTCGTTAGTGCTGGGTTCGCCCCACTACGACAAAAAAGTTATAGATGCTCGTCCCACTATAACGTAGGATATCGTCGTGTGAATTGGGCTAGCTCTACTACGACGAAGAAGTTGTTGGTCCTGATCCCACCACTGCGTAGTCATGGCTGTCATTAGTGTTGAGATTACTCCACTGCGGTAAAATCGTGAAATGTAAAACAACTTCACCACTGCGTAGTCATGACTGTCATTAGTGTTGAGATTACTCCACTGGTTAATTAGATATCTACGAGTTTTAGAACATAAAACCCAACATAGAGTACCTAAGTATTTATTCTTCATAGACGCACCATCAACTGATATTATAGGTAAATAGTAAGTCCAAGCATCTGAAGAAGCAGCGAGAGTCACAAAATAATACTTAAACCTCCCTTCTTCATTAGCATCTTTTGATGTATACGTTCTTGCAATAAATAAAGTTAATAGTAAATATCTTGCAATTCAAAACCTAACACTAAGAAATTACACTGTATTTGACAAAATAAGGTACCTGAGTTTTTTTCAATAAGTGCACATGAGAATGCTGATAGAAGAGCATATGATTACTCAGGAGTACCCCTAATAGATAATCAAGGACATCTCACGGTCTCTCAAACCTTGTCGTAACTTACGTCCACACCATGATGTCTTTTCATATAGCTAATAACATCACGTGGACGAAATGGGATCTTGTCATTCAATTTGAAAAATAACTTTGTACATTCAGCAACCATCCAAGATGTTGCTTGCTTATGGTCATCCTTGACAATGTCAACAGCACATTGGTGGTTATTTGTGAATTTACGGACAACCCACACACCAATTTTCTTATACACGAATGCACGTAAATGCCAATAAAAAGATAAATTCTTACACCGAATATCAAAAGCAGTATGATTTGAACGAACCATAGTAAGTTCAAAACTATTAATAAGAGCATACAAATAAATTGTTTTTTTTTAAACAGTTTTGCTCCTAAAAAGTGCACCTTCTTTAATGAGGATAGGATTCAAAAGTTTCTAAATCAATTATTTTGGAATCCATATCTGACTGTTGGACAGAAGGCTCTGTTGCTGCTTTCTCAATATTCAAAAACATTTTATTTCCCGAAGTGTCAGGCAACATAGTGTCTACAACAACACATAAATCGTTTTGAGGGAATTTTGATAAAACTATCATAAGCCACAAAACACCTTTATCATTGACAATTTAAATAAGATTAGAATTGTTGGCGCCAACCTAGTAAAAACCGTAAATGATTCAAAGAGGGAAATAGCTTGCCTTGAATGCAATCAACAAATTGTTGGAATGAGGAATAATATGGAATATAAGACTTGACAACACGATAATCGTGATATTATGAACCCTCATTCCATTGACCATACATCCTTATTTGTTGTAGAGTCATCGCAAACAAGGAGCAATCAAAGAAATAACTAGTATCTTGTATGTAAACATTGCAAAGAATACACTAATTTTACTACTAGTATAAACTTTGGTCAAGAAAAATGTCGTTCTTACAAAAATCAAGACTTTTAGGTTAATGAATTTTTTTTTTTTTATCTTTTAGATAAATTAAACTAAAACTAATATTATGATGTTTCCAAAATATATCTGGAAAAACACAATAGTTGTTATTTTCTCAAATTTAATTAATCAGATTCTTGCCAAAAACAATAAAATGATAAATTAAATCCTCAAAATGGAAAAAATCTAATCTTTTAGGTTAATGAAAAAAAAAATGTAAATCTGTAGTTTACTTTTTTTTTTATTTTGTAAAAGTTTGTTAATGAGATATGTATATGTTTCTCGAAAAAAAAAATTATAAGAAATATTCAAGTTAGTCAATTAGATATTTATATGCTTAGAAAAAAAATCGTGAAGTTGGTTAATTAGATATCTATTGATTCATATGAAGTTGGTTAATTAGATATTTATATAACAAACCAATCTAATAATATAATAAAGATATCAAAACAAAATCAAATATTCGGTTAAATCAAATCAAAACTAATAAAATATGACCAATTAATAATAAAAAAATAATTGCAAATGCACGTTTTTCTCAAATTAGTTGGATTGCAGTCTTATAACAAAGATTGCCTATATTAATATACATCTAATGAAAATTTATTTCATAACTCTATACCAAATACTCTGTATATAAATAAAATACACAGTGTTAAAAAAGTTGTATCTTTCACTATATCAAGGACAAAATCAACATATTGAAAATACCATGCATGTGCACTGCGTTTTTGCTATTCTCCACGTTTTTTGCCAAAAATCAAGGTGACCCTGCGTTTTTGCTATATCCTCCAATTTTCTTCATAAAATTAGTCCTCGACAAAATTTTTAATTTTAAGTCCTTGATTTATGGTCGACATGTCTTACAATGTTTGTAAGTCGATGATCGATTGATGTAGTCAATTAGAATTTAACATGACTTTTGTGTTTTGGGCGTGTTTCTTCAAAAGACGAGTTGGGTGTATCAATTATCCAAAGCTTTTTTTTTTCTTTTTTTCTCTAATTGTTTTTCTTCTTTCATTTTCTTCTCTCTTTCTCTTCTCCCTGAGCTCTAGCAGATTTTACCAACTTAGGGTGTGACATTACACTAATTCGTTGTTACTAAACCAGCTTTTACTAACTGAGGGTGTGACATTACTCCATTTTATACTTCGTTGATAGTTTTTACCAACTTATGATGTGAAATTACACATTAGCGGATCTAGGAATTTTATATAGAGGGACACGATAATATAAATGTATTTGAAATTTTTTATAAAGAAATGTAAAACAATATCCATTGATTCATATGATTTTCAAGCTACTTCGTAGATTTGCTTGCTTATGGTCATCCATTTTATACTTCGTTGATAGTTTTTACCAACTTATGATGTGAAATTACACATTAGCGGATCTAGGAATTTTATATAGAGGGACACGATAATATAAATGTATTTGAAATTTTTTATAAAGAAATGTAAAACAATATCCATTGATTCATATGTCCTCTAAGATTTTTCAGGGTTTGAAATCGATTCATGATAACTTTATTATAAATCTTTCTCAATATATGATATAAGACAATCATTCATCCATTGATCTCGCATTCGATTGTGTAATCAAATGAAACTAAATTGAAAATGCATCCATTTGATGTTATAGTTTTCCTCCCATTTGATTGTGCAATCGAGTCTTCAAAATACTTATAGCAGAAAATGTCCACTCTACATTAGTTGTTGCATCAAGTAAAATCAATGTCAATGTGAGCAATCAATAAACTAATGGATATACCTCATCCCTCTTTGTCATGACCAATTTTTCTGCAAGATCACATATATTTTTTAGTTCAACAAACTCAATAGCTGAACACATATTAATAATGTAATTTTGAAGTTGTTCCTCAAGCACAGAGAGCTCAATAACTGAAAAATCTTTTGGATAAAATTGTGCAAGTCGAATTAGTTTTTGCCTATCAAAAGCAGCAAATGAATTACTCAGATTCGAACAAGCCAAACAAAGAAGCAACTCAGTACTTGTTTCAGTAAAAGGATTATTCAACTCTTGAAGTTGAATATTAATGGCTACATAGAACACTTCAACACAATAATGATACAAATTTGTATTTGGTTGAACTTTTTGGCTTTGTCGTCCTTGAATCAGAAACATATCATTCATTTTAAGAACTTCATATCATGGTTGTTGCAGAAATCATAAACCACATCCAACAATGAATTCCAACCAGACTCTCTCGTATCTTGTAATCTTATTTACAAATTCTGACCAAATTCATAGCATTCACAATATCTTGATCTTTTCTTTGTAATGCTTGGAACAAGCCATTTGTGATTTTCAATATGTTTTTCATGAAATGTAAATGAAAAACAAAGTTAAATGATAGACTAGAACTCATGAGTATTTTCTGTAACGCCCCGGATTTTCAACCTTAACCCATAGTCGTTACTTAAGTAAAAATCAATAAATCTATTTTAAAAGACGAAGACAAAACAAACAAATACTTTAATTTAATCCAAATAAAATAATAAAGGGTTTTCAAACGTTTAATCAAATAAATAATGGAAAAGATAGGAAAAGAACCTAGACGGGATCCCTAAAATAGTTTTCTAACCAAAATCGTTACAAATAAAAGAAAACCAACAAAAGTTTAATCATAAAGAAAACAAAAGCCCAAAAACCGTAAGCGGAAGCAAAATAGGTCTCCTAGTCCCTCCTAATATGGTCACTGGTTCTACTTGCCCCTCGCCGGTCCATTCTTACCTTTGCCTGAAATAAAACATAGAAAGGAATGAGTATAAAAATATCCAGTAAGGAAAACCGCTACAGACTTCACTGGGTGACCGTTAACTTTCCCTAAGGCTTGTACTTTATGACACACAGTCGGGTGGTTGAGTACTGACAAATATATCGAAACAGGCCTCGTACAGATCCCCTTAATGACCCTATCACAACAAAATGCCACATAGGCTTGCCCTCAGAACGAACGTCGGAACAGGCCTCGTACAGACCCTTCACGACCTTCAGTGACGGATGCCACACAGGCTGGTCGACTATACGCCACACAGGCTAGTCAACGGTTGCCACACAGGCTGGTCACTGGCTAGTCAGAATCAAGTCAGCCGTACGACTTGAAAACTAACCTATCGTCTCCCACCAAGTACAAACTAATTAAGTAAGTTAACAGAAACCATATCTAATTAAGTCCAAAACAAGCATTATGATCATAATAATCCAAACATGTCTCAAGCAGCAGATAACACAGGTAAATGGTAAAACAAATCATGCATAATCCAAACAGATTTATAAACCAGATACCCGAGGCCAACCCCTAAATCAGGCACATAAAGACCATCTTAACACCTTATACGACAAAAGTGTAGATTCGATAGAAGTAATCCTTACCTCAAGTTTCAGAGTTTTCCTTACTCGAACTAACCTCCAATCGACCCTAAACATACGAACATCAATTACTACCTTCTTCCCAAAAGAAATATTAATTAATTCTAACCATTAAGTAACCAAACCCAAACTCACCAACAAACCAACAACGAGCAGTGGCAGCGGAGACAGGAAGTGACAGAACACAACTCGGCTTAGCGTTTCGACTTGGCGGCTCGACGGCTCGACTCGGGAAACAGATCTGGCACGTGCGATTGAAGGCGGCTTGAGACCTGGGGTTGCATCGACGTTAGCGGCTTGTGACGTCGTGGTTTGCTCGGGGGCGGCGCAAACAGGGAACGTGGCTCGCAGATCTAGGCGGCAACGGCTAGGCGATGAACGGCACGGAGATTGGTTGGCAGAGGAAAACGGCTGGACTCACCAGATCTGGTGGCGCGCGAGGAGAAGGCGTGGCTAAGCGTTCGGCTTGGCGTCCTTCACGACGCGCGGACGAGTCGACGCTGCGAGTGGCTGACAACGCATGCGGCGGTGGCGTCTGAGGGCGACGGCTAAGGAAGAAACGGTTCGGTCTGGCGATGCAAGTGGCGGAGGCTGGGCGCCGCTTCGTTCGACTTGGACGAGGCGGAGCGGACGGAAGCGGCTTCGTTCGGGCGTGCGACTTCGTATGGGGCGTGGTGGCGTCTGAGGGCTGGGCGGCGGCGGCTAGGGTTTGCCAAACTAGGGTTTTGATGGGATGAAGAAGAAGATTAGAGAAGATGGATTGCCTTATTCCCAATGTGTTTTAAAAAAAATAAATAATAAAATAATAAAAATAATAATAATAATTTCTTTTACTATTATTATTATTTCCCCCTTTTTTCTTTTTCAAAATTCCCAAAACTCCCTCTCTCTTCATTAAATCCATTCTCTTTCTCTTTTCCCCAACCACAATTAAAAATCAACCCAACAATAATAATATAATTCCAACAATTTTTTTTCTCAAATTAAAAACCAATACAAACAACCTAAATATAATATCACTTCAACAAAATCCAAAATTAAACTCATTACCAACAACCCAAATTAAAATTTACCAACCTAAAGTAAGGTAATTGATAAATAAAAATTTACAAATTACCTTTTAATTTGGGGTGTTACATTTTCGCTTCGTATTTTTGTTCTGAATTTGATCCATTTTGCACACTTGTCTCAAGTACATCAACTATTGAAGAGAACATTGTAATAAAACTCGTTAACATGCTATAATGTGATCCTCATCGAAAGTCTGTGGGTCATTTAACTATTGTCTCTTGATTAAATCCTCGACCCTTATTTTTCATGATTATTTAAGTCTTCAAAATTTTTCATGTTATGTTTCTCTCGTAGAATATCTTGACGTTTTGTTGATGTCTCAGTAGCAATTTTTACATTATTATTATTTTTTTGCAATAGATATAAGAGCTAATTGGAGCTGATGAGAAAAACAATGATTGTAAAAAGCACATTCATTTTCTTTCAAAATATTTTTTTTTTCAATTCGTTGAACTCACCTTGCATATTACTTGTTCCATGATATCCTTGTCCTTGCAAATTAGAAATACTTAATCCATGCTAAGAAAAGAAATCTACAATTGCTTTCTTAAGTTATAAAGCACTTGTATTGTTAACATGTATGACTCCAACAAATCGTTCAACCACATGACCTTTATCCACATATTTTATTACAATTGGCATCTGGTCCTTTGAAGATATATTTTTTGATTCATCTACCAAGATAGAAAATTATTTTTCAATCATATCTCTTATAACCATATTAACAATTTCGACTACAATGGAATTCATTGTATATTTTTGGATATTAGGTGCAATCAATTTTAATTTATCTGGAGCATTTTTCAAAGTCACAACATCAATATCCTTGTTGTGGTCACACAACTACTATAACAGTTTAAGAAAATTACCTTAATTCTTCGAATCATCTGTCTAATCATGTCCACGAAATGCAAACCCTTGTCTTAATAAAACTAAAACATACAGTCAATTGATGCATCTAATCGAGTACGATACTCAACTCGTGTTTGGTCATACATCTTATTCATAAAAGTGTCAATATGTTGCTTTTGTTTCAAGAGAGCCTTGCATTTACCCCAAGCTTGATTGTGTGCACTATTATGGCCACCAACATGTGTTTGCAATTTTTCTTGTTTCTTCCGATTAGAAAATCCTTCACTTACAATACAATCACCTCATGATTATTTGCTTACTTCTGGTTTTAACGAGTAGCAACACAAACAAAATGCAACATTATTTGAAATGTTGTATTATAACGAATTAGGATATTCCTTAAACCACACATGATTAAATCCTCTTGGCTTTGCTCCAAATTTCTTGAATGTAAAAGTATGGCTTCGAGGCTGAAAAAGACCTTTTTTAAATATGCTCTACGAACTTGATCTCGAATATTACGATTATATTAGGAAAGACCAAGATCTACAGGTAGTTCTCCTAAATTGATTTCTGTATGCGAGCTATCATAATTTGAATCAGATATTATTTTTCTTGTTAGAAGATGGCGACTTCATAGTAGTTTCTATCTCTATTGTTGCTTTTTTTTTAAAAAAAAATATCGTTCCATATCAACTAGAGTTAATTCTATAAAAATATTTACAATAAAATATTAAAATCTATACATAGAACTAAAAATATAAGAACTAAAAAGTTCAAGAATTTGAAACTTAAGAACTAAAGAGATCGAGAATAATTTACAACTTATTTGTCGATGATATGATACGTATAACCTGATGAATAAGAAATAAATTATCTTGTAATTCAACTCTAAAACTAACATATGTGTGTGTATAGATATAATGCGAATATGAAAATTACGTATAAAAAAAAAAGTGAATGCTACCTATTCAATAAAATGTTGTTGAGCACAAAGATTGAAAATTTCTCAAAAGCTTGAAAAAAAAAACATCTACTAAAATTAGAGAAACAATCCAATTTTTATGATTATTTTTGTAAGTAATGAGGCTGCACATGCAACCTAAAACCTAGATTATATTTTTATTTATTTTTTTATATATTTATAATTTACTAAAAAAAAAACTTTCCATTTTATCTCAAAATAAAATAATATAAAATTTCTATTTTTAATTATGGAATATAACATTAAAATCAAACAAAATGCCCGCCAGAACAAAATGCATGTTAATTTTAGGGTTAGAAATCATCAAAATAAAAAATGGAGCGGGTGGGAATCAAACCCTGGTCACGTGCCCTCAGGTGTCCCCTTTTACCACTACACCATACAAGTATTCCATGAACTTTCCGAGCCCAGCAAAAGAATTTACAGAGACCAATTGTCAAATTAATTAAGAAATTAAAAATGTCAATACATTGACAAAATAAATATAGAGATGAAACCTTGTAAAAATTATGGCTAACCATGCATTTTAAAAATAAATAGAAAAATAGAGAATTCGAAACTTACGTTCGTTGTCGTCTCTAATTTCTACAAATCACCAAATTTGGAGTCACGAACACCACCACTTGGAGCTTCTTCTATTCTCCGAGTAATTGAGATTCTTGGCTTGTAAGAACCAAAATTTGATTGGAAAAAAAGATAGAAAATTATAGAGAGAGCAAAAATTGAGAGAAAAATTTTATGTATTCTTCGTTCTCTAAAAAACTGTTACTTCCTCCCTTAACTCCCACCTATGAGAGTTATTAATTTAATTTAATTTAATTTAATTTAATTTAAATTAAATTAATAATTAATTAAATAATATTTAAGTTTTTTTTCAAAAATAAAAAAATGGACAAACTATTTACACTCCATAAAAAAAAATTAATAAAAGACAAAAACTCATTACACTTGATTTTTCTATGAAGTGTAAGTATTTTGTCAATTTTCCTAATATTTAATTAATATTTCATTTAAATCATATTTAAATGAATATCTCTCACATAATCTATAGTTTTAATTTAATTAATATAATTAGATCAATAATTAAATAGAATTAAACTAAACTATTAATTAATTAATTACTAAATTTAACATCTTATATTTAATTTAATTCAGATTTGAATCATATTCATATATAACTTTCTCTCATAATCTATAGTTTTAATGTGTATCATATATGCATTAAATTTTAATATATAGTTTTAATATGAATCTAATTCACATTAAATTAACATTTGAACTTATTTAAATATTTTATTCTTTCATAAATTAATTTTGAATCGCATCTAAAATAAAATATATATTATAAAGTTTAACTAAAATATAAACTTCATATTATAATGCATCATCATATATTATATTATTTTTTCTAAGTAAACTTGAATATTTAAAATTATATCCAAGATACATTAACCTCATTACCCTTTACGAGTTAGGAAGGGGATTTAATGGACCTACAGATCAGAAGCTACAACGATATGAGATTAATTGACTAAACTCATTAATCACATTAATCAATATGCGTTAACTGTGTGTACACTCCACTAAAGACTCACAGCTGAACTCTTTTCACTATAGACTAATAACAACAAGTTAGTCCTTCACAAATGTCAGTAACATCAATTGGGTCAAATTACCATTTTACCCCTTGATTACTTTTTAGTCTTTAAATATCAGTGCTTCTCTACTGAACAACTTGTTTATGGTCGAACCAATAAACAGAAACCTCTTTCATGTCATAGAAAGGGTAGGGTCCTTTGTTTAAGTCTCAGAGACACCATTTAAGGAAACATTCATCTACTTACCTTAAAGTCAAGTGAGTGAATTCCATCTTGTGTGATTATGCTTCCAGCTCCCCACTCGATCTTGTCCACCAAATGATAGGCTTATGAGTCAACAATCTGACCACTCTCATCTGTACAAATCAAAGGATAATCCTTTGTAAACAAGAGTACATATTACACTCAGAATTAAGACTAAGTTGCCTAAGTCGTCTTATTGAAATAGAAACCTAACTAGTCAATGAAGTTACATCTAGTGGTTGTTACTATTTCGTGGTCCAGTATTATGCAAACTCATTGTATAGGATACCCCCACTCATGTGTCATCTACACGAATCTTTTGGATCATTGTGTTTGTATCAAATACAAAGTAAATCGTATCCATAGTGTTACTAGGATAAGGTACATAACCTTATCCCTATGCTATATACCCTTTAAGATGTATCTCGAACATTGATCCCTGTATTTTTCACATACAGTTCAAGACTCATAAAGCAACTTCGGGTGTTAGTTTATTGGATTTAGGTTAATAAGACAAAATCAATAAAATAATCAATATCACTTTACTGAAATTATGATAATAACACTTTATTAATAACGGTTAACGGAATAAATTTACTATCTACGAGTTTAAGGACATACATCCCAACACTTTCATGCATTTTTTAACTAATATTATTAACTATTAATTTATATTTATATTTAAAATACAAAAACTGATAATTTAAGGGGGGACACGTGCGCCCCGACCCCTAGGGTGTGACATTACATTAGTCCACCCTTCGTTCATAACCCATGTGTTAGACATGGTGGATGAAAAATTTCAATACATCTTTCACTCGTTGCCCACGTGTTGGGTGCATTGGATGACAAATGTCAATGCCTCTACGTTCGTTACCTATATGTTGGGTGTGCTGGATGACAAATGTCAATGTGTCTTTCGCTCGTTACCCATCTGTTGGACACGTTGGATTGCAAATGTAGTGAACATGTAGCACAAATGGGTCGAGTGCTACTTTTCAGTGTCAATGCATGCAACCTCGAACTTGGAGTTGGAGAAGCAGCAGTGAAACCCTCGAACTTGGAGATGGAGAAGGTAACAACGAAGTAACCATCAAACTTGGAGATGTTATAAGCAACAACAAATCAACCATCAAATTTAGAGATGGAACAAGCAGGAGCGAAGTAACCACAAACTTGAAGATAAAGATGCAGTAGTAAGTAACCATCGAACTTGAGGATGGAGAAGCAGTAGCACAACCACCAAACTTAAAGATGGAGAAACAACACCAAAGCACCTATCAAACTTGGGGATAGAAAGCAACAATAAATTAATCTATCAAACTTGGAAATAGAATAAGCAGCAACAAAGAAACAATCAAACTTGGATATGAAGGAACAACAATGGAACCCGCGAACTTGGACATCGAGACGCAACCATGCAATCCTCGAACTTTGTGATTAAACAAGCAGCAGCGAAGCGACCATTAAATTTGTATATAGAGGAACAACAATACAACCCTTGAACTTGGACATGGAGAAGCAACAACGTTCATCAAAGTTGGAGATGGAGAAACATCGTGGACGATTGCAAACTTGAATTTCAAGAAACATCGAGGAGTCATCCAAACTTGAATTTGAGAAAGCATCATCGTATCCTCCTCTCTTGATTTTTGAGACGCAACGCTAAAACTTTCAAACTTGACTTTTAAGATTTTTTGCTAGATTGAACTTAATGTTTTATTTAAGCTGTCTATATACCCTTGAAGAAAGAGATCAAGTCATAACTTAGTTTTTGTTTTGTTTTTTAATTTTACATTCACCTTTTAGGATCATGTGGGCTAGGAGCAGTGTGCAGTTTAGGCTCTTGCGATAAATATATGTCACATTTATACTTTAGAAGCTCCTAATGTAGATATATTTGCTATAACATGATTAATAAGTTGACCCTTCACAAATTGTTCGTAATCTCGACTGGATCACAATATTGTTTTACCCCTGAGATTACATCTTGTTCCCTAAGTCCCGCTACTCTTCTAATGAATAATTTGATTTATAGTCTTACTACTAAATCGAGTCCCTCTCGGGACAGTGACCCTCTTGTTCAAGTTCCAGAGTCAGCACTAAAAGGAACAACTTCTCTATTATCCCTAGAAGCGGGTATGAATGAATTTCTTCTTGCACCCTATGTCTCCAGCTATCTACCCGGTCTTACCCTAAAATGTGAGGTTTATTAGGCCAAGGTTATTGAGCTGACTTCACCCTTGCAGATCTAAGGATAATTCCAAATAAATAGGAAAGGTGGTTACCTAATACGTAGAGTTCATCCCACAGTCTCCCACTCTCTTCATCTTTTTAGTTAAACCTGCAAAACAAAAAGATACAATAAAGAAGAGAGGAATTCGATACTTGGTTCCCACAAACCAATTAAACCTCAATCTCAGAGAATAGGAAAATTTTCTTGTGGTGATGTTCATGACTTCCAAATTGAAGTTTTATAGAACTAAAGTTGCCAACAAAAGTAAATTTGTTCTCTTTTCTAATTTAGATTTTAAAAGCATGCTTAACTAAATTTTTCAGTATATTGATTTTAAAAATCTTATTGTCTATGTAATTTATTTTGCCAATGTATGGATATTTCAAAATCCCAATTAATTTTAAGTTGTTTGGATTCTGAATACGCTTTTGCTACGTTAGGGATTTCGACCCTATAGGAATGACGGTATTTTCTATTTTGTGAATATATTTATGTTGTTTGAATCCGTAGAGGGTTCCTAGGTGCTGATCAATTGAATGTATTTCCACTCCTCATCTCTATGATTCAATATTGTCTTTCATAATTTCATTGATCCTTATAAATGGATTTCATTCTATATTTATTTTGGGATGGTATATTGATTGAATCATTCAATTAAAGACATGATTTGAGGAATTTGGATCGATACCTCAACATATTCAGTTCCCACTTTGTAATCAGTAAATTTAGTGGACTAATTTATGTTGATTTGCACATGTGTGCTTGTGAATCCAAATACATTTTTCATTTGTTGAAGATATATTTTGGTTAGTTATTTATTCACCAGTATAATATAAATTTGTTGAGCTTTCTCTACCTTATTTTGCAATATAAGTTGGTTTTCCTATATTTTTAAGCTAAGTGGTATTATTAAAATTAGCAAATCTTATATAGCTATTATTGTATTGCTTTGAGATGCTATTGGACGCGTGTGAAAACAAGTAATATTTCGGGGTTTGCCACGGGTAAACTAAAAATTAGGTTGCGACCAGCAGCTAGGCCTGAACTGAGGCGAGGAGGAGTAGTCGACCTTATTGAAACGTGAAACGTGAGAAAGAGGGGTTTGGATTTTGGATACCGAAACTTTTTAGTGCCACAATTGATTGAACCGAGGAAGCGTGGAGCGTAATCTCGTAACCTTTTGACAGAAAATGATATGTTAGAAAGGAAAAAAGGACAATGAATAATGAAAATAAACTATAAAAATTTTATGATCACATTTATTTTATTTCATTCTCCAAACATAATGTTTGTGTTTTAACCTTTTATATTTTCCAACAGAAGATTGAGGGAACGGAGGGGCACAAAACACCCAAAGATATTGAAGAAGATGAAGGGAATCAAGCAATGAGAGTTGAGAAAGTAAAGAAATCATATTTGAAAAATTTTACACTAAGCAGAAGGCCAAAAAACATTGATTTTCAAAATTGAGGCCAAATTTCATTTTAGGATCTCAAAAGAAGTCTTCCGTACAAAGAACGCCTTATAGAACTGTAGTATGAGGTGGAGTGATTATATGATAAAGAGTTAAAATGATTAAATTGGGCAATCAGAACAAACAAAACATGGTTGATTGATTGGGTTTAGGACAGTTGTTAAATTGTTTCATAAATGAATAATATAGTGATACAGCCAATGTTGCAATGTCAAATAAATTTAGTCAATTGTTTTTTTTTTTTTAATTAATGTACTGTTGCTACTCAATATAAATTTCATTCTTTCTAAACACTAACAAATCTTACTTTCTCCTTAAATATACACACCTCATTATGAGAGGGTAAATTTGAAGAAAATATTGCACTTTTCTAAAATAATTAGATAAATAATGATATTTTAAAAATATCTAGAGAAATAGGGTGGGTTTCATTCTCCAATTTAGGTATTGGGTTCAAAACCCGATATATATATATATACACACAATGGTCTTGGGTTGAAAACCCAACCTTTGATATTTTTTAAATTTGTAATTAAATTGACCAAATTTTTCTTTTTATATTTTTTGATAATTTTTTTTTTTTAAAAAAACATGATTGTGTTCAACCATATTTTTTAATAATAATTTATAAGTATAAAAAAAATTAATATAAATTAAAATGTTCATAGCAATGTTTTACAATCATTTAATAATTAAAAAATAATCTATGTGTTCCACAACTCGAACAACGTCAATTTCGAGCTAGTTGTCGTCAGCTCTAAATTATATGTTGCTTTGGCCCTTTTTAATCCTTTGGTTCTTGTTGGTACTCTTGTGTTACAGATATTTGTTATGTTTTCTACGATCACGTTCGTGTCCATGCATGTATGAAGTTCATGGACCAATCCTTGAATCATAATATCATGTACCAGTCCCTTATTTATAATATCCTAGGTCCAAAGTTGGCATCATCATCATCGGACTACCATAATCAGTCTGACTCTATGTCTGTGTCATATGAGATACTTCTTCCACATTATGTTCAACCTCATCGAGTTCAACTTCTTCCACTCGAACAAGTCCCCTATGAACTGGTGGAAGTAAAATAGGTACATCGTACATATAATGTATCTCTCCATGTACCTCTCATTATTATTGCACATATCAAAGACCTGTTGTGGATCATATGCAACATCACAAAATCTATTGTTGTTCGATATCTATGAATTATTCAAAAATTTAGAAAATACTTAATTTAGTATATAATTTAAAGTAATTAAACAATTTTTAAATATGTATCAGATGACCCACAGCTCCCATCGCAATTAAATCTTCTATAAGGTTCCCATTGCACTACCAAGTGTGCATAGATATGTTTACGAGGCAGGACGGGACCGAGGATGCCATGCCCTATCCTCATTCCCGCTCTCCATTTCATTCTCCATCCCCATGAAATTTTCCACTTTAATCGGGGCAGAGATTCCCCTCAAAAAATTTGCAAGGATCGAGTTCCCCACAAGAACTTTTCCCCGTTATTTATTTTTTTATTTTTTTTAAAGAACCAATCTATTTAAATCATTAATGTAAGAAAATTCTAATTAAATAAGTAAATCTTAATTAATCAAGCTTTGGCCTAAATAATTAAATCTTAAAATATATAATCTATATTTAAATATTGAATTTAAACATATTTATTGTGTTGATCAATAAACAATAAAACTTGAAATTTAAATGTATTATTTATATAATCATAATAACATAATCTTACATAACTATACTAAATAAATAAATAAACTATAATC